>CAJDSM010025583.1:0-11616 GCA_903981925.1 Ostrea lurida | reverse complement strand
CGTGCTGTCATTAGGCGTTAGCGTACACTATATCGCTCGGCCATTAGGCATTAGCGTACACCATACCTTCTGCATTTAGTGCGTTGCGTACACCATACCGTTCTGCCATTAGGGCGTATAGCGTACACCATACCGTTCGTCATTAGGTGTTAGCGTAACCATATCGTTGCTGTCGTTTAGCGTACACCATATTGTTCTGCCATTTAGCGTTAGCGTACACCATATCGTGCTGTCTTAGGCGTTAGGGTACACTATTATCGCTCGGATAGGCATTAGCGGTACACATATCGTCTGCCCTTAGGCGTTAGCGTACTCCATACCGTTTGTCATAAAGGTGTTAGCGTAACATATTCGTGGCTGTCGTTAGCGTAACATATTGTTCTGCATTAGGCGTATAGGTACACCATATCGTTGCTGTCATTAGGCGTTAGGCGTAACCATTATTGTCTGCCTTAGGTGTAGCGTACACTATATCGTGCTGTCATTAGGGTTAGACACCATACCGCTTTGCTCCTTAGGTGTTTAGCGTACACCATATCGTGCTGTCATTAGGCATTGCGTACACCATATCGTCTGCCATTAGGCTTAGCGTACACCATACCGTTCTGCTTAGGCGTTAGCGTAACCATCCGTTTGCCTTAGCGTTAGCGTACACCATCCGTTTCTGCATTAGGCATTTAGCGTACACCATACCGTTCTGCCAATTAGGCGTTAGCGTACACATATCTGCTGTCATTAGGCGGTTAGGTACACCATTACCAGTTCTGTCTTAGCGTTTAGGGTACACCTATTCGTTCTGTCATAGGTGTAGCGTACACCATACCGTTCTGCCATTAGCGTTAGCGTACCTACCCGTTTCTGCCTTAGGCATGCGTAACCATATCGTCTTCTGCCATTAGGCGGTTAGCGGTACACCATATCGTTCTTCATTAGCGTTAGGCGTACCCATATTCGTTCTGCCATTAGGCGTTAGCGTACCCAATCGTTCTGCAGGTAATCTGCCACGGCGTCCTAACAAAACTGATGTTCCTCCTGAAATAAAAGTACCGCTTTTGATTGTTATATAGAAGTGTAAACTATTTGTACTCATATAGGAAATAATTTTTGTTGGAATTTACCAAATTAGCAATGAATTCAGGTCGCCGGATCTGAATCAATCGTGTTAAAGTGAAAATGTCCACTTCTTTGTCCATGGCCAGCTGTTCTAGTGCATTGTAAACAACGCAAAATGGTCCACTGCGCCGTTCACCGTCACTGAAAATTCAAGGATGTTACAAAAAAAACCAACATAACTCATTTTATTTTCGTATGCATACCAATCTTACCTGTCATGAGTTAGAAATGCTCCCTACAGGAATATAAATTAGAAATGAAAGGGGTCGCTACAAAAATATTTGCTTTGAATCTAGAGGTAAATTTGTAATACATCTAATTTAACGAAAGTGCTGATTTGATTAATCCCTGTGTTTGTTTTTTATTTGATATTGTCGTGAGATGAGTAAATCAATGTATATTTACACCTTTATTGTGCACAAACCTGTACTATGACACCAAACAAACGGAGGCGAGAGGAGTCTGGCACAACGTGTGTCTTTCGGCATCAGATGTAAGTGTAAGAATGATCATGATCGGATCTCCGAGCCCGATGAAGTACTATACAGAAAGGGGTACTTGTACCACACTCTTCCCCTCCTTAAAAATGATGCAGATCAAATTATTACAACAAAACATGATTTGAAAGTCTTTAAAAAAGTTCACATTCTAAACTTATAACTGATATTTGTTAGGAGGACGGACTGATCTTCCTGCTCTAGTCTGGCGAGAAAGTGCACCGGAACTGTCATGTGGAGCCTGATAAAAATCCGGATCTTCAGGATCACTATTTTGAGAAATATGTTCATCCAACAATTCCTGGTTATTGAATAAGTCATCAGTTTGGAAGTATTGATTTTGCATTCTGCGGAGCCACAATGAAATATCCCGGTCCAGGCAAAACTTCAGTTTATCATGGTGAATAACGCATTGTCTCTTCCTGTCCCTGATGGGATATAGTGGAGGTCTACAGGAGGTGACAATGAAATAAGGTCCAGCCCATGGTGACCTCAAATTTTGCGATTGGCCAACCTTGGTCGTTGAGTCCAATTTGTAAAACCAGATCTTCTTGGCTGTAATGGTGCTCCACAACCCGCAAGTCATAATCCCGTTTTTTCTACGCTAAGCTTGCTTCAGGTTCTGACGAGCAAATGTATGTGCATCCGCAATCCGACGACTAAGATCAGCACTCCATTCATCTGCACCAAGTGGCAATAAATTTCCTGGTATATTACCAGTGATCAGATGTACCGGTTGGATCACTTCTTGTCCAAGCATCAACCTATTAGGGGCATATTTCGTCTGTCTGTGCACTGTCGAGTGCAAGGCCATAGCCAGAAGTGGTAAATCCCTGTCCCAATACTTATTGTCTTTCTCAATAAAAGATCTTATCATTTGAAGGACTGTTGTATTATACCTCTCAACTTGCCCATTTGAGAACGAATGGTATGGAGTGGTCCTGGTTTTAGCTATTTGAAGCTCATCACATAATGCTTGGAATAGGTTGCTGTCAAAATTGCGACGTTAGCCAATATGCACTTCCATCGGATACCCAAACGTCACAATAAAATGGGTAACAAATTTGTATGCGACGGATGCGGCGGTTTGGTCTGGTAAGGCTGTCATCTCAATCCACTTAGTAAACTGGTCTATCATCATTAATATGTAGTTGTTTCTTGCCTCACTGGTATTGAATGGACCCAAAATGTCTAAGTGGACCCGTTCCATTGGGAAACCAGCATGGTAAGATTTGAGGGCAGCTCTCAGTTTTACATGCGCCTTCTTGTTTTGATTAAATATGCTGCAACCCTTAACATACTCGGTACAATCATGCGACAAATTGTGCCAGTAGAATGACTGTCTGACCCTATGGTAAGTTTTCTGCTAACCCAAATGGCATGCCGTCTTTGAATCGTGACAAAGCTCCAAAACTACCTTCTTTAGACTCGTTGGTACTATGAGACAAAATATGTCAACCGTATCAACCCACTCATAATACAGAACATCACTCTTCAAGCAAAGATGTTCTTTTAATAACCAACGTGTTCTAGAAGCAGGACTTTCAAAATGAATCTGTGATTTTCTTGGATCTTCCATATTTTTAAGTCATTTAATGACTACACCAATGTCCACATCTTCTCGCTGCATGCGGTCAACATCTGTGGCAGAATAGCCCTCAACCCAGGATACTGACGGATAATGATCATCCTGAAGTGTGGCTGCAAAGATATTGTATGCATCTTCAGTGTTCTCCGACCAAGAGTTGTCCACCGGAACGCACCTCCTTGCTAGCGGTACAACATCATCTGTATCCTCTGCATATCTAGATCATTGGTTATGAGCTCTAACGCAGTAGCTACATCCACCACATGGAATACTTTCAAGGGTAGCACCAGCAACATAAAAGTCACACTCAGATCCATTGGCTTGAAGTCGACTCATGGCGTCAGCATTTATTTCCCGGTCGGTGTAGGATTTCCATATTGAATTGTGCTAGATCTTCTAACCAACGAGGAAGCTGACCCTCGATGTGTCTAAACCGCATAAGCCAGACAAGGCTATTATGATCGGTACGAACCATGAATCTTCTGCCTAAAAGATAGTGTCGGAAATGTCGACAGAATATCACCACAGCTTAAAGCTCCTTCCTTGTTGTACAGTAATTTCTCTGGGGTTTCATGAGAACATGACTTGCGAAGCAGATAGCGGTTTCCTTCCCATCTTGGACTGCACCTATAGATTGATCGCCTACCACTCTGCTCAATGTTAGCGTTGATTGGGAAACCGTTGACCTCTGACCTATCAATATCTGATAATGAAGATGAGCTAGATCTAGGTCGGCGCCGTTTCTTTCTCTTCAACGTCTTATGCTGACTGCGGGCAACTACGAGAGCCCTTGATCCCACAGTAGTGCTTAATATATTAGACACTATTGGAGCTGCTACTGATGCTACGCTAGTGCTGGACATTGTTGACATGGTTAACGTAATGTGGTGTGTAACAGTCTGCTTGCTTGCAAATTTCGATTGGATGGATCAAATGGAGGTAAAATAGTACTAAATATACAACTCGTTTGTTTCAGAGGAGATATTACCTCTAATATTGATTGCCCAACTCTTGTTTTTGTATTCTATTTAGGACTTACGAGATTGATCACTGTTCGTTGTCTTTGCCTTTACATTGAAGGAGATGGCACAGGTTTCCCAGAGTTACTGGCAATAGCTGTACTTGTTTTCTGGAAGCTCATTTGCAAAGTTTTGTCACTCGTGCTTTCTTTGGGAATGGTTCCTCCCACTGCAGAATGATAAACGCCATCAGAAGGAATTGCATCTAATAGTTTGTCGATATCTGTCTGCTGGTGTGTTACCGCATGTTTTGGTGGTGATTGCATGCTTTTGTCCTGTATAGGTAGATCTTGCTTCACCTCTTGGACTGTCACAAATCCAGTTAGCACAGAATATTTCAAGGATTTAACATCCTTTGCAATTGACTGTACTGATAGCCCGAACTGACATATAATTGTTTCCAACTTACTCAAGTGAACTTCATTTGAGATAGTTGTTGGCTCTACTGGAACACCGTTATCCTCTTGGTGTGTGGGCATAGACATAGGCAGCTTCATCAACGAAAATTTATTCTGCTTTATCCACTGCTGAATTGTTTATATTGGCATTTGGATTTGAGCAGCCAGATATTCTTCGTTGACATCTTCTGTTTCTCGCAGCTTAATTATCTTTGCTGCTTTCTTTTCTCCAATGCCATCCAATGTGCGTAATTCCTGTGCACTGGCAGAGTAAACATTGACAGCCATGGAAGTAATATTTTGTTAACCGTAGCAAAAATACAAATATCTTTATTGTAGTAGAGTACAATAATGAATTGAAATTCGTAAATGAGAGCCAATGACCCCACTCACTAACCATTCCTACACGAAATGGCTCAAGATTAATTTCAACGTTGATAGTTAAAGACAAAAAAAATAACGCCGGGTATAAAGCAGACATCGAGAGAGTAAAATATACTAGTAAATTAATAACATTTGATTTAATCCGTGGTAATTATTGCAAAGAAAATTTTAAAGTTCAATATGAACGAAAACATTGGATTTGTTTACAATATAAAATGACGAAGTAAACAATGTGTTAAACGTAATCATAGTCCCCAAAAACAAATATACAATATCGAAGGTAGGGAAACACGGACCTCCGAGAAAAGCGAAGGCAATATCAGGTGCCATGGAGGAGTAAGCATTCTCTGCTGACCGGTCACACCCGCCGTGAGCCCGTAGTCGAAAAAAGTAACGGGGTTACCCCTCATCATATCTAGTACGAAAATGACAGTCTAACAAATGGGATGAAACAAATCAGTCAACATATGACTTAGTGATAGTTTGTAATCGCAAAAACTGAAAGTACTTTTGATTATGCTATGCAACATTCCGGTCACGCGTTTCCGTGTTGCTCATTGTGCTATCCAAGATTGCCAGGCTGGCAATGCCAGCACGTGTTTTGAACGGAATGAGGTGATCTTTCAAATTAACAAAAAATCGTAATTTCAAAAAGAATTGCCGAATAATCAATCTAATATATGAAAATAATCAGATGTGAAAGAAGAACACGATTAACTACAATGAATGAATTTATGCGTATCAAAAATAATATTTCTGACTAATCACGCATGGAACCAGATGACCTAAAAAAGCTTCAAGTCAACCGACAAGGAAAAACAAACTGTAGATCCGTGCCTCATAAGAATATAAGATAAGACAGCTTATAAAGGAGCACACTTCGTGCCCATTGGGATTCCAACAGACTGTTGGAAGACCTAATTGCAAAAACTACAAGGATATTGTCAATTAGAATTCCATCATTGCTTTAATATCAACTTCAGAGTACTTGTGTGTAGAAGAGAGTGGAGTTTAACAAAATAATTTTTTTTGAATGGCTGATCACTAGATAAGAATATTTCATTTTTCCATTTTTGTCAAAAAAGCAACTGTCTATAACGTTACAAAGCCTTGTCTTTAATTCATCGTGCGGGATGGTCGTGTAAAGTGTTGAAAAGTCATATGTTTTGATGTTGTTGATATGTGAAAGGTTCTAGGATTTCAAATTCACTAGAATTTTTTTTTAACATTTTTTTTTTTTTTTTTTTTTTTTTTTACATTTTTTTAGAATCCACATTTGATTGACACCACTTCTGGCATATGTAGTTTCGCAATACGTCTGAAGTTGCTCCTTGACAGTTGTCAATGTTTTTCGTGAGGAGAACATTTAATAGATCCAGCAATGTATCTTTGTTTGTAAGAGTTTTATACAATTTGGAATCCAGTAACAGTACGGTGATCTGCAGCCTTGTTCAGAGAGCTACAGCTACGTAGAAAATGAAAATTCACACTCCACGAAGATGAATTACTCCCTGATATACATGTACTAGTATCATTTAATTTTATTTCACGTGATCACCTAGCGCCGATTCTCATTGGTTAAAAAATGGAGGTGATTTTTCGATCACGTACCTGAACAACAAGTAAAGTCTAATGAACATTATTTTGTTTGTTGTAATATAAAATTAAATGATAAGAAATAAATCTTATATTTTTTCGGGTGATATGCAGGTAATCACCGAGATTTTAGACGGTAAAACTTTTCATCAATGCGCTTCGCGCATTGATTAGTTTTACCGTCTAAAATTTGGTGATACCTGCATCACCGAAAAAAAAAGATTCATTTCTTATATCTACTAACAAAACCGATATAAGCATTTGACAGCTGTTAGCACCTTTAATTTAGAAAATACCAGTCCCAGTTTATCATGTTTGGAGTTGATCCCTTTAAATCGTAAAAGTCAGCCGTTAATTGTAAAAGTAATCCTCTTCGTACAACTCCACTAAGAACATAAATATAAGTTATAAAGCACATTGTGTTTGTAATAACACCATACATTTATGTTTGCTATCACTCATTTACACATCCGTTGCAATAAGACGTCGAGTCAGGACATACATGAGTTTATTTTCAAAGGATCAGGAACTTGGGGAACTTGGGACACTCGAGTTAAAAGAAGTGAGTAAAAAAAACACCAAGTGTGTGAATAATTATAACAGCCATGTGAGTAATACAATATTAATTTGTGGAAGAAATATCAACATATATGGAAATAAAACAAATTGAAAACATTCTAATACTTTTTGAGGACCGGTTAATAGGTTTTACGATTATGATGTCATCCTGATTAATGGTAATAATTTATGAAACCAGGTTTATTCTGCTTCCTGTTTCCAATTTCTTTTAAATATAATGTATCTATGCATAGGATTTCAAATAGATTGAAAGACCCTATGCATATTAGTCTAAGTTATAGGGAAATCGTAACACGAATTCACAATTTTCCCAAAATTTTTCTTTTTCACTTTCATATTCAAAAGATACTATCTGTTTTGCTTGAAAGGTTTCACAAAACCATAGCTTTACATCATGAATCAAGCTCATTGTAGTGAGCATCCTCCTTATTGTGTAATCAAAGGTTGAAGTTCGTTTTGTTACATAATTTCAAACGTATGATTTATCAAGTAGTGTGGGTTTGAAGTATTCTTCTGGTAAAATATGCCATTAGAAAAGTAAATGTGTACCGTGCAAAAATGAAAAACTTAAATTACAAAATCAATATATCGCTGTCATGTTTGGAAACATACAAAGACTAGAGTCTTTATTTACGTAACAAGAAGTTTACGCTAATACATTGCACTTGTATTTGCATTCAGAAGGTCTATTTGGCTCACCATTTTGAATGGTTTGAATTTTTAATTTTCAAAAAAAATATATCTCAAGCACCATATCAGTCCTTTGAAAGCATTTTTGCTAAAATGTAACATACGTTATGGTGGATAACTATATAGACGTACCTCTACTCTATCATTTACATAAAAGTAACAACAGTGTGCTGAGTGTATAATCTATGGGTAAATCCACAAATCGCGTTTAGTAATTGTTTAATTCGGGTCATTTTGTTCATCCATCTATAAAATAATGAAGTTTCACGTTGGTTTTATTCTTCTAACAATTTTATACTTTCGCTTCGCGTAATAAACAACATTATACCACCTCTCTCTACCTATTATTGAGTTTTCATCTTGCGTGAGTCTCCTCTGTTATGTCTTTGCATCGATTTGCTAAATTGTTTATTTAGCAAATCGATGCTAAGTCATATTATGTTGAAATTAGCATTTATTACAAATGCCCCAAAACCATCATATCTTATTTTCACATATATAAATATAAATCTCACTTGTGTTGGGTTTCACATAACAAATATCTTGACTAGCAAATCCCACAAATAAGGATATGAATACACACAAACGATAATAAGTACGAACTGAAAAGAAGTGGGCAATCGTGCATAAAACAGGCCATTGAACACAAGCACATCAGGTTTGGACTTATGTTCACTGATCTCCTTCCAGTCTTATCAATATCCATTGTATCAGGAAGACAAATTATCTTTTTCTTTCACATTGAAGTGATCGTGCTAGGCACCTATTTTCGAGGGTTGTCCGTGAAGTTAGTGGACAACCTTGATAAAAACGTTTCAACAGTCAGAGTTGGGCAAACACGGACTCCTAGACACACCAGGGGTGGAAATCAGTGTGTGAAAAACGGCTTAACAATGGCTATGAAACACATCACACAGCATTTTACTCAATGATAGGTCATACTAGGAAATCAAATAGATATAGCGACCATAGAATTTACGAAATGCTGCCTTTAAACGTCACTGTTGAAACCCCTGTATTACCCACTTGTCTGTAAGTAGCTTAAATGTGCCTCGATTCAAAAACTGGCCTGCAAGTAGATACCCTCTTGGGTTGTGCCAAAAACGTTCACGTTCTAGTTATGTTCATATCAATGACATGATCTGCAATCGACGTCATAAAGGCCTCCCTTCGCTTTGATTAACATTTTTAGAGAATTTCATTCATCATCTGGGTCAAACAAAGATCTATTGACAGCCATTTTTAACCTTGTATCCTGTGACTTGAGAAAAGAGTGATTCATATTGTTACACATTTGAGTTTACTTGGCTTTACGATAGTCTTTACCCATTCAATGCGTGTTGACTATGATTTGGTATTATTCAGTAGTGACCACGACTGACAATTATTCACCACGAGATAGTGGAATGATTTTGTTTTCCAAAACCATTTTAATTCGTTCTAAAAACCTTTTGGTTGGTCATTGTAAATCACCCATATAATACGTTTTCACTACGTTCTTGGACCTCCATTATTTGATTCATTTTATTAACGTAAACAGAACGTATACTTCTCCTCACACAACCTGGAACAAGTGCATTCGTACTGTTTGATCAGAGTATTATCTAGGCAAGGTGCGTCTTCAGCTAAGTTAAGACCACAGTGCAGTATGTAAATATGTCTCTGGCACTTGCACCACAAGACGCCACAATGGAAAAGTGAATCATTACGTACAGGTCCTTACAGTTATGTTGCGGGGAAAATGTCATAATATTTTGTCGTTATTTATTACCCTGATGAAGCATTTACTTCCAAATAATTTTACATTCTTTTCCATATCAAATCACGCTCCATTGTCTATACATAAAATGTACCAAATGGTGACCTTGAAGTCGCCACTATATATCCTAATGCTGATCATCATTGCGTTTTATGAGAATCTAATTTTGATTCATTGTGATTCTTAAACCAGTTGCAGAAAATGTAAAACTGCAACAAATGCATTACATTGCGATGTTGGAAGTTTATATATGTATATATCTATAACATTTGTGCATCAGAAAAAGTGTTAGGAGCAATGTAGGACAAAAACGAAAGTCTTTCCTGCATCTAATAACTTCTTGCGTACTGTAAAAAATACAGCTTTGGATGCTTTTTAAACCACCACACTTTCATCGGAGAACTTGTCCGCAACGTAACACATTTTATTTGATATAAAGTATACTTGGCGTAGTTAGCTCATATAATTATATTGAGTTTCGTTGCAATATAGCAGTTAATGCCATCAATTTTGTTAATTGTCAAGTAATAGTCCAGTAATTTTATACACCTGTCTTGATGAAAAAAATATGGAAGACTATTACATGTAGGTATTCATGTGAACGGCGATTCGCTTNGTCTTGATGAAAAAAATATGGAAGACTATTAGGTATTCATGTGAACGGCGATTCGCTCTCAACTATTTTTCATTAAAAAGTACCTATGTAAAACACCTGACATTTTTTATGCATGTGTTTTACTTTATTTCTGTATTGGGTGCCTCAATTCTGGTGTGCATTACCAGGGTCAACGTTTTGTAGGGCAAATGCTCTAATCAGATAAGGGGAGTTTTAAGTGACACCAATGCTACTTAAATATCCGATAAATACCAGCCTTAATGTTTTGTCGTGTTTTATTCCTCGGTAGATGTACGTGCACAAAACACCCTGAACATAACTGACTGACACTATATATCCATCTAGATAACAGGAAAAAGTACAAAACGCAATAAGGAATATTCTTGGTCGGATATCTGATAAGAACTCATATCCCGATCTGTCACATTAGCTGACTCTACACATTGCATGATGTCAGGAAAAAGTACGAAACAAAGAGTAGCCGTCATAGGCGCTGGAATTGCAGGTCTTTGTAGTCTTAAGGTAAGTGTGGTTCTGTAGTATTGTGTTATCGCGTTTCAATGATTATATAACTTCATTTTTTCTCTGATATTAATTCTCGAATCTGATTGGAAGTTCTTAAAATTCAACAATTACTCCAAAATGCGCTGTTTACTGCAATAATGCCCTGCACATTATTGACTGCAAACGAAATGGTTATACTAGTGAAGACCGTTGTATCAGCAATTATTATGTCGGGCGAATCCCTCCTCCAATCTATGACTTCCGACGTTATCTCCTTTGCTTGTAATGCAGACACTTCGTCATCATTTTTGTAACTCATTTGCCTCATGCCTGGGTCTTATCGCCAAGATAGTTTGCATTTCTTTCTATCGTTAAAAAGACAGAACTTTATTGTAATTTTTTGAGAGGACAAAATTATTCAATTAGGCCTATCTTTGACTTTTGTTATCATACAAAGTGTAAAAATATATGGGAATATGATGTAAATACCATTATCCATTCATGATCTATTTTAAGTATTGATTTGTTTATTGTCCAAAAGCAATATGCTTATAGGATATAAAAAGAAACTATATACAATAATATTAACAATCGAATGTAAAAATACCCAATAAATTACAAATATATATATATTAATTATACTATATATACTATATATATATCATAGATGAGAGAGTAGAGAGAGAGACGCAGAGCAGAGAGAGAGAGAGAGAAGAGAGAGTAGAGGAGAGAGAGAGGATCAACCTTTTATGTTTGTTGGCTCTAATAATATTAGTCTTAGTAAGCTTTATATCAAAAATTTAACAAAATTACATATAGACAACTAGAATGACATGTTTAGAGAATAGCTGTAATAATTACATATCATCATAT
>CAJDSM010025581.1:35119-46311 GCA_903981925.1 Ostrea lurida | reverse complement strand
TTGTAACCCTCTCCCACAATTAAAAAAAAAGGAGAAGGCTACATTACTGCATACCCGAAGTAAGTAATAAGTAACAACATTTCAAGTCAACGTTTAACGGGATGCACCTTTTTTCATATGTTGATTTTGCCAATATCAGGCTCCACTGATATATCAGTTACACAGCAACGAATGCAAAATTTAAAATGATATTGCAGGACATATAGTATACTCAATCCGCAAACAATCGAATCATAACATTTTCCATCATCATATTCATGCGGGGATAAATCATAATAATGGTCAAATTAAATCATATATTGATATAATTTACTTTTATTTACACGTCATATTGAATAGTAATTTTTCATATTTTCGAGAAAAAAAATTCAAAATGTGGCATACAAAAAGGCGAAGTTAACATCGTGTCAAACGTAATCATAATCCAAAAAACACAAAATCGAGTGTAGGGCAACACGGACCTCCGACAAAAGCGAAGGCAGGATCAGGTGCCATGGAGGAGTAAGCATCCTCTGCTGATCGGTCACACCCGCCGTGAGGCCGTAGTCGAAACAAAGTAAACGGGGTTACCCGTTGTCATATCTAGTCTGCAAATGACAGTCTAACAAAGGGTATGATACAAATCAGTCAACATATGACTTAGTGATAATTTGTAATCGCATACCTCATTTAAACGAAGTGCAAAATGTATATTCTCTACGAGACTAAATTGACCAGGATCTATTTCCTTGTACCGAGGGGATAATTATCTCGTGTTTCCGGGGAAAGGTCTCGTAATACAAGTTAATTTTCTCGTTACCGCGAGGTAATTTGGGGTTGACATAAATAAAGTGACATATTGAACCCATGCATGGAATGATGTTACTTCTGTCTGTATGTATAATTACCCATACAGCGAGGACAGCCTGTGTGAAGATCGCTTGTATCAATGGAAATTATATAACAGTATGACGTTACCACGTAAACGTATGACATTCTACACAAAGGCATCAGGTGTCGTCAGAATTTGCGAAAAATGATTTAATTAGTATAAGGTGAAGCCGTGGTTACTTATTACAACTGAATGGAAGTGATATATTGAAAAAGTATGTTAATTTGAACATATTTTATTGTATATATACAAAAGGTTTGATCACAAGTTCGAGGTCCTCAGCTTGGATATAAAATAAATACAAATGTATTAATATGTATTAAGTCGTACTTAATCATAAAGTTGATAAATCAATTAAATCTATTCGACATACATACTAGTATATAGTTTTGAACTGCAGAAAAAAATTTGCAGTTAATATCATAACGCAAGTTTCCATGTCCCCAAAGTAAAGTATTTGTGTCTGTAACAGAATTTGTGAAAAATGATTTTAAAACGGTTTTAGTACATTGTGAAGCCGCGATTACTTATTACAACTGAATGGATACAAAAAGAGAAGTTAACATTGTGTCATATATTGAAAAGGTCTGCTAGATCTTTTCTAAAAATAAGAAGAAGAAACATTATGTTGTTGATTAAACAAGTGGGGAAAATCTGCATATTTGGCGCATGAAAATATCCGCGCGTTTATGGTTACGTCATACTCTTGTCATCGCCAAGGATTCTAGAGGACACTACCCTGACAAACCGAGGGTATTTGTTTCGACTACACTGAGACAATGGAGGGACATCCTATTGTGTGTGGTGACGGTTTGTCAGGGTATTGATTAGTAGTGGTCGTGATTTGATATGTAACCTTATGTTATCTCGTAATTACGGAATCTTTATTTCGTAAAGACGAGAAAAATAATCTTGTAATTACGGAACAAATATGAATTTTATGATACTAATAGGCTTTTGTGAGGAAAAAATTAATATCTATCGGTTGCAAACAAAGAAAAACTATCATCACGGACATACACATGTAATATTCATATGATCATTTCAGTGACGATATACGAAATGTTTGTGACCGAATTGTCCATAGGAAATCTATTATTTCCTGTAAAGAAACAGGGCGCACAAGGTAATACCAATCCCCCGCTGACTATACCTGGGACGTTTAAAAAGGGAACGACAACTAAAATTAACGAATGCTATGTGGATACAGTCAGTCACTAAAGTAACTATCTGACAAGAGCGCTTGTATTAGACCATGACAAGATGGCTATTCGATGGAGTTCCAAGTGCATTGGGGTATTAGAATATGACGAGGAGATATATTGCTTTCAATCTTGCTCCACCGTGTTATACTGAATATACATTTTTATTCAAATCTATGAAATGGTATGAAATGTCACGATCTATATCGGCAATTTATCTAGAAGATACATTTTTTGTGTGACAACAGACCTTACAAAAAGAGCACATGTACTCTACCACGTTTTACATCTTTCCCCTCGATTACATAGACAGAAAGCATGTGCTCTACAAATGATGCATCTTTCTTTATGGCTATAACCGCTTTGTAATATTCTGATAAGGTTCATTGCAGTTATGATCAGGATACTTATTCGTAGGCATTGTCTACTGCTAAATCAACCCTTGTAGCTTAACTTACGTTTGTTTTTGCTTTAAGCTAGCTTTACACAAAACAACCACTCACAATACAACTCACGAATATGTGGCACTCGGCATATACGCGTGTTTTTGAGTATATAGTCTAGGCCTACTGTTGTACAGACTTTGCAAGTGTACAATGCACCATAGTATGAAACCCAAGCAGCAATGCATACTACAGATATTGATCAACCGCGTCGCTACCTATTTTATTTATTTTTGATAATATATTAAATAACACTCCCCCCATATGATATGTTGGAGATTAGATTAGTCTTAAATAAAATAAAGATTTAGAGACATGAGATTTTTTTGCAGGTATCCCACCACCTCCTCAGTGATCAGGTTTACACACAATAAAACGATACCGCTAAACACTTCCGCTACTCGTGAGGACTTCTCCGTATGAAAAACATCAAACACGTAGTTATTTGGGAGGTGTTATAAATCTTGGACTTTCATAAAGGAAAGTAAATGCCTAAAGTTTTTCTAAAAAGTGTGTTTTATTGTATAATGGGTCCAGTCTCCATTTTTTTTAACAATGGAAATAGGATATACAGAGGTTACACATCATCTTTATGCCTTTACGAATGGAGACTTGAATCACCACTCATATTCCAAAACTCAATGTTTAATGGCTATTTTACACCTATTTTTCATCAAAACTGGTATGAGCTATGTTTTACAGCCATTAAAAAAACCTCAATTAATTTAGATATAAGAATCTAATTGGTGTAGTTGAGATCACCGATACTCATTTTTCATTATAGAACCGAATTTTTGTCATTTTGAAATTTTAGATATCCTGTGTCTCAGAGCGGGGGATTTGCCCCGCCTTGTGCGCGCCAGATTTCCAAGCTTTGATAACGCCATATATTCCGAAATTGAATACGTTTTATTGTCCCACACTATCAAGAGACCAAAGCGGTATTAAATATCGTTGGTCTGTCATTCTGTCCATACACAAAAAATCCTGGCCCATGAGTTTGCAAAGTACTTTCACTAACGGCTTCATATTCAAGTGTCTTTCAACAGATACTAAATTGAATCGATACATCAGACGAAGATTGCTGAAATTGTTGATCAATAATGCTTTACACGGTATTAACTGGGATCTCATGATATCGCAATGCATGAAAGTTTGACTGAATATTTTATTCCTTATGGAAAGCTGTGATCAATTAACTCCAAAATATCTAACACATGCCAATTTTTTTAAATCAGATTACGGGCCACTCGGGGGGGTTACTCCGTTTATCTGATCAAGACAATGGGCTGTGCGGGTGTGACGGGTCGACAGAGAATGTTTACCCCTCCTAGGCACTTGATCCCACTTCTGGTGTATGTAGAGGTCCGTGTTTGCCCAACTCTTGGTTTTTGTATTCTGTTTGAGACTAACGCGATTGACCACTGCTTGTTATCTTAGCCTTTTCATTACCACGATCGCGGTGGCTCAGTGGTAGAGCTCTTGCCTCGTGATCGGAAGGTCGTGCGTTGTACATGTATATAGGGGTAAATCATTAGAAACTGTGTGCAATGCACGTGAGAGCTACAGGCCCACCTGTTAAAAACTCCTCGATTAATACCGACTTTTTTCTGGGCACGATTTAGGTGTCAAATCTCTGTATCTGAATATAGTCGCGCCGGAAAACCGGACGTGTTTATAAAAGTAGGAATACGATTGGTAGGATCTGTACTTTTCTGGAATACTCTATCCCCCCAGAGAGCTGCAACTCTGTAGCTAATGTTACTTAATAGATTATGACACTCTAACTAAGTGTTTCAAATTATCACAGACGTCTTCTGTTCTCGCTATAATACCCTCCTGAATTGCACATTCCTGAATAGGTTTGGTTTCTCGTCCTTATGTCATGATTTATAAATGTGAAAAATGAGCCGACATCCGATATGACACTTGATTAACCTCTAAATTTTCGGAACACATTTTTTTAAATATCTGATCACGGAATAGTCATTGCAAATATACTTTTGTACAAAATTAATGTGTTGGCATTATAGTTGTTTTATTTTTGTCTGGGGTTTGTTTCGTGACTTGTGTAGATAACACGCCATTGCATTCCGCTTTGGTATAAAGAGATTCTCTAGGAGCGCTAATACGGTCTTTAGACTATCATACCAGATACCAAAAGGAACGAGACTCGTTCCGAGATCACGAAGTCAGCGACAAGAAAAAATAATAAGCCGCTGGGAGATGTCTCGGGAAATACAGAAAGATCAAAAAAACGCAATGGAATTTTGCATAGAGCTGTAAAATTGAGGCCGTATTAATTCCCCGAGTTTTAAGTGGTAAACTGGAAATAACGTTATTGATGTACATGGGGTCGGTAAAGTCGCCATGGTCACGGGGAGGAGAAAAGAGATCGGAGGGATATCAAAGACAGCAAGGGTTGTCACTTGATTCTGGGATACGTCACGTGATCAGAGTTGTTATTGAAATCATCATATTGACATACGACGAATAATTAGTCTTCTTGAATTTGATTATTGTTTGACGTTAGCAATGTTCTACGTCCAGCCAAAGAGACTAGGAGTCTATCAATTGACTGAAATATAGGATTGGTAAAGTCAGACACACCTCAAGATACAAATCTTTGCTGCTGTTGGGCTCTTATCTATGCATGGCTTTTCTGTGATTGAAATACTCTAGCAGAGTCTATGCTTCATGTAACAAGCAATAAACCCAACCATGGCGCAATGTCCAACTTTCTCCTTTAGGCCTGTATGTGAATTCTTACTTTATTTCATCTCTCTGACTCAAGACACTTTGACCATATAAATTGGCGAAGTAAACAATGTGTTAAACGTAATCATAGTCCGAAAAAAACATATATACAAAGTCGAGTGTAGGGTAACACGGACTCTGACAAAAGCGAAGACAGGACCAGGTGCCATGGAGGAGTAAGCATCCTCTGCTGACTGGTCACACCCGCCGTGAGCCCGAAGTCGAAACAAAATAAACGGGATTACCCGTCGTCAAATCTAGTACGAAAATGAGTCTAAAAAGGTACGAAACAAATTAGTCAACATATGGCTTATTTGTAATCGCAAACAAGGTTCATATAGCGACCGTAGAATTTGCGAAATGATGACTTTAAACGAGATTCATTATAATCCTACATCAACTTTTTTTTTTGTCAGTAGTTGGCCTCTCTTTAAAAAGTCCTCATACGCATGGCATGCTCTTGCTTATCGAATCAACTGGGATATATACACACCATAAGCATGTGATTATGTTGGGGATTATATAGTGGTACATTACTACATAGAAAAGGAAAGTTGACAATTGCAAAGTCAAAGTCATCACGCTTATCATATAATGTAGTTGTCAGTCTGCCATTAGAGTCAATATTAAGTACAATATCCTCTGTCAGATTCTGTGGTGTCCTTTATTTCGAGTTCGACAGGATATATCAAATGGACATAATTATGAAAATTATGATTGTTTAATGACATCATCTCATATCTACATGTAAAGTTGAAGGACACGGCAAGACAATCAGAAGCCATTATCAGCTCTCATGGCATTCAATATCAAAATACCAATGTTTTTCCAAATAATCAGCATTAAATGATGGGTCTTTTAAATGGCACACCACCATAGATTTCTTTTCCGAAAAAACAAAAACAAAAATAAAAATTCTCTGTATAAAAAATTATTCGTCCGTCATTTAAATTGATTACGCTGAAAAATATTTTTTTTAAAAATCTTCTTAAGAGAGACCTCTGATTAAAACAGATTACATATTGTACTTTTTTCCGCGAAGTGATATATTGAAAAAGTATGTTTAATTTGAACATATTTTATTGTATATATAAAAGGTTTGATCACAAGTTCCGACGGTCCTCAGCTTGGATATAAAATAATACAAATGTATTAATATGTATTAAGTCGTACTTAATCATAAAGTTGATAAATCAATTAAAATCTATTCGACATACATACTAGTATATAGTTTTGAACTGCAGAAAAAATTTGCAGTTAATATCATAACGCAAGTTTCCATGTCCCAAAGTAAAGTATTTGTGTCTGTAACAGAATTTTGTGAAAAATGATTTTAAAACACGTTTTTAGTACATTGTGAAGCCGCGATTACTTATTACAACTGAATGGATCAAAAAGAGAAGTTAACATGTGTCATATATTGAAAAGGTCTGCTAGATCTTTTCTAAAAATAAGAAGAAGAAACATTATGTTGTTGATTAAACAAGTGGGGAAATCTGCATATTTGCGCATGAAATATATCCGCGCGTTTATGGTTACGTCATACTCTTGTCATCGCCAAGGATTCTAGAGACACTACCTGACAAACCGAGGGTATTTGTTTCGACTACACTGAGACAATGGAGGGACATCCTATTGTGTGTGGTGACGGTTTGTCAGGGTATTGATTTATGTGGTCGTGATTTGATATTAACCTTATGTTATCTCGTAATTACGGAATCTTATTTTCGTAAAGACGAGAAAAATAATCTTGTAATTACGGAACAAATATGAATTTTATGATACTAAATAGCTTTTGTGGGAAAAAATTAATATCTACAGGTTGCAAACAAAGAAAAACTATCATCACGGACATACACATGTAATATTCATATGATCATTTCAGTGACGATATACGAAATGTTTGTGACCGAATTGTCCATAGGAAATCTATATTTCCTGTAAAGAAACAGGGCGCACAAGGTAATACCAATCCCCGCTGCTATACCTGGACTTTTAAAAAGGAACGACGAATGTATGTGATACGTCAGTCACTAAAGTTATATCCTGACAAGAGCGTGTGTTTGATGACAATATAGTATATATGAGGTATTGTCATTCAATCTTTCGTGTATGAAATATAATTTTTATTCATTTGAATGGAGGAATGTAGATTTTTGTGACAACAGACCTACAAAGAGCACATGTCCCGCTACTTCCCGAAATGACAGAAAGCTCTACTAATGATTTTCTTTCGAACCGCTCTGTATATTCTGATATTCAACAGTTATCACATATATTATTGAGCATTTTTCTACTGCAATCCCGTGCTTAACTTACGTTTAACTGCTTTTTACAAACAAAACACACAATCACACGATTGGGGACTGGCATTCTTGTTTTGGTTTAGTCTAGCCTATTTTCGACTTGCAGTACATCTGATGAAAAAAATTCTACAAATCATTGACCGCCGCCTTTATAATTGAAAAAAAAATATGAATGTAATTTATTGTTAAATAAAATAAAATTTAAAAAGGATTTTGCAGGATTCGAACACACTCCTCAGATCAGTACAACACAAAAAACATACACGCTAACCACTTCGCTACGTGATTTGTAGTATTTGGAGGTTTAAATTTGACTTCATAAAAGGAAAGTAAATGCCTAAAGTTTTTCTTTAAAAAGTGTGTTTTTTGTATATAATGGGTCCAGTCTCCATTTTTTTAAAACATGAAATAGGATATACAGAGGTTACACTATCATTTAAGCCTTTCTTTAGAATGGAGACTTGACCCACTCATATTCAAAACTCAATGTTTAATGGCTATTTTACACCTATTTTTCAATCAACTGCGTATGAGCTATGTTTAACAGCCATTATTAATCAAACTCAATTATTTTAGATATAAGAATCTAATTTGGTGTAGTTGAGATCACCGACTACTCATTTTTCATAATAGAACCGAATTTTTGTCATTTTGAAATTTTAGATATCCTGTGTCTCAGAGCGGGGATTTGCCCCGCCTTGTGCGCCAGATTCTTGTCCATATCCGAAATTGAATACGTTTATTGTCCCACTAATCAAGAGACCAAAGCGGTATAAATATCGTTGGTCTGTCATTCTGTCCATACACAAAAAATCCTGGCCCATGAGTTTGCAAAGTACTTTCACTAACGGCTTCATATTCAAGTGTCTTTCACAGATACTAAATTGAATCGATACATCAGACGAAGATTGCTGAAATTGTTGATCAATAATGCTTTACACGGTATTAACTGGTCTCATGATATCGCAATGCATGAAAGTTTGACTGAATATTTTATTCCTTATGGAAAGCTGTGATCAATTAACTCCAAAAATATCTAACACATGCCAATTTTTTTAAATCAGATTACGGGCCACTCGGGGGGTTACTCCGTTTATCTGATCAAAGACATGGGCTGTGCGGGTGTGACGGGTCGACAGAGAATGTTTACCCCTCCTAGGCACTTGATCCCACTTCTGGTGTATGTAGAAGTCCGTGTTTGCCCAACTCTTGGTTTTTGTATTCTGTTTGAGACTACGCGATTGACCACTGCTTGTTATCTTAGCCTTTCATTACCACGATCGCGGTGGCTCAGTGGTAGAGCTCTTGCCTCGTGATCGGAAGGTCGTGCGTTGTATATAGGGGTAAATCATTAGAAATAAATTGCAATGCACGTGAGAGCTACAGGCCCACCTGTTAAAAACTCCTCGATTAATACCGACTTTTTTCTGGGACGATTTAGGTGTCAAATCTCTGTATCTGAATATAGTCGCGCCGGAAAACCGGACGTGTTTATAAAAGTAGGAATACGATTGGTAGGATCTGTACTTTTCTGGAAATCTCTATCCCCCAGAGAGCTGCAACTCTGTAGCTAATGTACTTAATAGATTATGACACTCTAACTAAGTGTTTCAAATTATCACAGACGTCTTCTGTTCTCCGTATAATACCCTCCTGAATTGCACATTCCTGAATAGGTTTGGTTTCTCGTCCTTATGTCATGATTTATAAATGTGAAAAATGAGCGACATCCGATATGACACTTGATTAACCTCTAAATTTTCGGAACCACATTTTTTAAATATCTGATCCAGGAATAGTCATTGCAAATATACTTTTGTACAAATTAATGTGTTGGCATTATAGTTGTTTTATTTTTGTCTGGGTTTGTTTCGTGACTTGTGTAGAATAACGCCATTGCATTCCGCTTTGGTATAAAGAGATTCTCTAGGAGCGCTAATACGGTTTTAGACTATCATACCAGATACCAAAAGGAACGAGACTCGTTCCGAGATCACGAAGTCAGCGACAAGAAAAATAATAAGCCGCTGGGAGATGTCTCGGGAAATACAGAAAGATCAAAAAACGCAAATGGAATTTTGCATAGAGCTGTAAAATTGAGGCCGTATTATTCCCCGAGTTTAAGTGGTAAACTGGAAATAACGTTATTGATGTACATGGGGTCGGTAAAGTCGCCATGGTCACGGGGAGGAGAAAGAGATCGGAGGGATATCAAGACAGCAAGGGTTGTCACTTGATTCTGGGATACGTCACGTGATCAGGTTGTTATTGAAATCATCATATTGACATACGACGAATAATTAGTCTTCTTGAATTTGATTATTGTTTGACGTTAGCAATGTTCTACGTCCAGCCAAAGAGACTAGGAGTCTATCAATTGACTGAATATATGGATTGGTAAAGTCAGACACACCTCAAGATACAATCTTTGCTGCTGTGGGCTCTTATCTATGCATGGCTTTTCTGTGATTGAAATACTCTAGCAGAGTCTATGCTTCATGTAACAAGCAATAAACCCAACCATGGCGCATGTCCAACTTTCTCCTTTAGGCCTGTATGTGAATTCTTACTTTATTTCATCTCTCTGACTCAAGACACTTTGACCATATAAATTGGCGAAGTAAACAATGTGTTAAACGTAATCATAGTCCGAAAAAAACATATATACAAAAGTCGAGTGTAGGGTAACACGGACTCTGACAAAAGCGAAGACAGGACCAGGTGCCATGGAGGAGTAAGCATCCTCTGCTGACTGGTCCACCCGCCGTGAGCCCGAAGTCGAAACAAATAAACGGGATTACTCGGTCGTCAATCTAGTACGAAAATTGAGTCTAAAAAGGGTAGAAACAATTAGTCAACATATGGCTTATTTGTAATCGCAAACAAGGTCATTATAGCGACCGTAGAATTTGCGAAGATGAACTTTAAACGAGATTCATTATAATCCTACATCAACTTTTTTTTTTGTCAGTAGTTGGCCTCTCTTAAAAAGTCCTCATACGCATGGCATGCTCTTGCTTATCGAATCAACTGGGATATATACCACAATAAGCATGTGATTATGTTGGGGATTATATAGTGGTACATTACTACATAGAAAAGGAAAGTTGACAATTGCAAAGTCAAAAGTCACCGCTTATCATATAATGTAGTTGTCAGTCTGCCATTAGAGTCAATATTAAGTACAATATCCTCTGTCAGATTCTGTGGTGTCCTTTATTTCGAGTTCGACAGGATATATCAAATGGACATATTATGAAATTATGATTGTTAATTGACTCATCTATATCATATCTACATGTAAAGTTGAAGGACACGGCAAGACAATCAGAAGCATTATCAGCTCTCATGGCATTCAATAAAATACCAATGTTTTTCCAAATAATCAGCATTAAATGATGGGTCTTTTAATGGCACACCACATAGATTTCTTTTCCGAAAAACAAAAACAAAAATAAAAATTCTCTGTATAAATTATTCGTCCGTCATTTAAATTGATTACGCTGAAAAATATTTTTTTTAAAATCTTCTTAAGAGAGACCTCTGATTAAAAACAGATTACATATTGTACTTTTTTCCGCCCTTAGACTATTAACAAATTTTATTAAAGTGA
>CAJDSM010025581.1:20863-32909 GCA_903981925.1 Ostrea lurida | reverse complement strand
TTACAGATATATGTTCTGCATGAGAGCTTCACTCCTACACAGATATATGTTCTGCATGAGAGCTTTGCTTCATATTAGGGGTCCTAATGTAAACATTTCTCTTTTTTCTTGATAATCAAACCGTTTTCCTATGTTTACTGTGTGCTGGTCCCTTCGTGCCTACGGAGTCGAAAATTCCGCAGTTTTTACACACGCTAGATGCCTCCTTCAACGCTTGAGTTTACATTAATGGGATGTATTCAGCGGTTTGTTAGAAATTATTTACTCATATGTTGTATTGAAGCAAACTAGAAAATGTGAAATCAGAATAACGAGCGAAAGTACACACGCACGTTAACGAGGACTTTTTTTTATTTTCACAAGCAACATGATTTATGGTAATTTGTTATTTTAAATAAAGGAGTTATATAAACTAACCGCATCGAAAAATATCTAATTTCATCCCCAATTAAGAAGGAATAGAGTAGAGAGTCACGTGTCAGCGCTTGTGTCCATTGGTTGATGTGATTGATTATTAATGGTTTTACGTCCTATTGAGGAACTCGATTCTCATCAGTAAAACTTTAAGAAGAAAGGGCCACGGGTAATAGAAAACTGATTATTGATTATTTATTACTATCTTTGACGTGTGAAGGCGGCTTGCCACAATTCTCTGAAGGGCACCTATTGAATCGGCCTTTATTCAGCAGCATAGGGGAGATAACTGTTTACACTACGCGCGGCGCACAAGGGTTTGCAAGTAAACTACACGGGACTATGTTTTCGGCGGAGCTTTCAGGGCTTTCTCTGAGGCAGGTGCAGCGATTCCTGAAGTGACCTCGCTCGATCTACAAATCAGCCTCTTACATGTAATACACGGCAAGGGGATGCTGAGGACTATTCCTAACCATCTTTGCTAGTAGCAGAACGATTCTGCGAAGTTTTTTATAACCGGTTCGATCCAGACTGCGTAATGTACGGATCACCTGAGTCTTTTGAGTACGCGCTAACAAGAGTACTGGCATAAGAGCGGCAATGGGTGCGACTTACGACTGGGCAAGAGACAGCTAGGATTCGTGTATATCGCGCAATGCTAACAATGTGAGAGACGTATAAAATATCGAATCGCTTGGATTTTCGATAGAATTGGAACATGCTGTCCATCGAATCATAGCGGGCACAGAGAGGTGTATGCATAAAGTGGCAGAGAATAAGGTAAATATAACTGTATGTAAACAACTTTAAAGTTTATTGAGCTTTCAACGCATGTTGCACTTTTCTAACTTGATTTGCCAATCTCAACGGCTCACACCCCGACCCTCACATACACCCATTGATTCCGCAATATAGTGTACAGCCGAGAAAAAGTGGAAGTAAAAATGAAAACTTAAATTGCATACACATCCACATGTCACAATACAAACACGCTAAAGGAAGATAGTATCAATTGCGTCTAAGAAAATGCACAGCAGTCAAGTTATCATCTTTCTCACATGTCATTCGAGGACTTACTAATGTAGCATTTTCCGAGCTCGAATGTAATTTACGGTGCCGGGTCTTGTTATGCAAGTTGAACGCAGTATCGGTTACTGCATAGCAGGAAGGTGTACGACGTACCTTCGACTTAGAGTGTATCGAGGCGGAGGGTCGTGTACTTGTGCGCTTTAAGACGTCAAGCACCACGGTGCTTTCGGTAATCGGACCGCGTATACACTGCATCTATAGACGTTAAAATACCGGTTTAGCATATATCTTAGGCTCCTCATTCGTCAGGTGGGTAGCGCGTGCTCCCGATTTGTTTTATTTGATCTGACGTTTATCTGGGAGTGGACTCTAATTCCACAGGATGTTCGTAATGGTGGCACGAACATCTATAATAAGAGCGTAATATTTATATATATTTGTTTACATCAATTTGGGGTACTACATTTGCTAGTAATGTTTAACCAAGGTAAGAAATTTTTCTAAAATATCATGTGCACAAATTCTAAATTCTTAGTCTGCTTCACATGTTTGTTTCATCCTATATCTTGGTATGGAGAGCAGAGATCAATCGGATGGTAGTATGAAAAATCGATCTCGATTCTCTCATAATTTAGTATATAATAAAACACGGGTACTGAACGCGCACATGTACTTGCAATGGCTAACAGACAGGTTACAGGTACTAATTAGCAGTAAGGTGAATGCCTTTGCAAAGAGCATTAGGCGCCTATGTCACAACCGGGATGCACCGATGGCTCTTTTGAGTCATATGGTGAGAGTTGCATAATTATATTCGCTGTCAAGGCATCCACGATTAGTCATGTTCAGATCATACGTCGGAATACTTTAAAAATGGTATTACTGCAGGAGCTCATCTACTATTTCCAATAAATGACCGAGCCCCTATCTGCAAGTTACAATCGAATCTTTATCACATTAATCTGTTCCATCATCTATATTCATAAGGGGGCGAGGTGAGTACTAAGTTCATGACATAATATTGGCTAAAACGGACCCACGGGTTGAAAACTATAAATATCATTAGTAATTTTGATCAAGATATTGTCGAAGTACGTGTGGATGTTCCTGTAGCTACGCGTGAATAAAATATGGATAGTAACATATTATATCATTATAGTGTCTGAGAAGAGAGAGGATGATACAACGCAAAAGATGGGGGGAGACCAGGGGGCGCAACACAGAGAGAAGCGACTGTTTGGGAATATTCGTAGGGTCAAGACATCTGTATATAAGTAATCGCTATTTAGCAAAAGATAATACACACATAATACTCTGAGGCAGGTAAATACGGACGTCTCGAGACTAAATATGCGAAGGCACTAGTGATGCATAGTAGCAGCATGTGTAGGAGTTACAGCAAACAAAGTGCGCGTACCTGCCTGAATCGTGATAATCACACCGCCGCCAGTGAGGCCTGTAGTCTGAAACAAAGCGGGGTTGACTCCGTATGTCATATCTAGTCGCAAATGCATCTACAACAAAGGGTATGATACAAATCAGTCGAGAATCTATTCAAATGACATTAGTTGTAGAATTTTATATTGTAATCAGCGAGTGGACCTCATTTAAACGAAGTGCAAATGGATGTATTTCTACGCGACTATAGATGATGACTCAAGCGAGGAATCTGATTTGTTTACCTTGTACCCGAGGGGATATAAATCTCGATCGCTCTCTACGCCAAGGCTCTCGTAATCCATAAGTAATAGTTATAGCAACCTTAATTAAACTCCTTCGCTTACCTGGGTTCAATGTAATAACATTATGTGGAAATCAGCAGCGGGTTGGAAGTTGCCTAGTATAATAATATTATTAATGCCCGTTCGATTAAATTAGGATATTATTCGTACAGTCTTTTGTATTGATGTTGCATTACGGTATGATGATTTGAATTTATCATGTCACTAGAGTTATCTCCTTTAAAATTCTTATAATGCAATATTGTGATTGTTAATTGAGTAAAGGCAAAGATATCGAACAGTGATCCAATCGTAAGTACAATGAGACGAGGTGTAATTTTGGGGAGTTGATCGAGACATTATATAAAGTTCAATTCTATTGAATTGATCAGCATTAGGAATGCAATGGTTACTCATGCCCATTAAGGTGGGCGGATCAAGGATGTCGAAGGGGGGGGCGATCCTTTGTATGTAACATAGTTGAGTGGGAGGCTGCTAAACGTTCACGCTCAGAATAAGCAGGAGGACTACACAGAATAGACATGTCGTGAAGATGGATGGGCGTCGAGTAATCGCGAGGGCAGAAAGCCACCTAGGAAAGCAGTCTTTGGGACGTTTATACGCGGCTTTTAAAGTTATTTGAAGGTTTTTAGCAATAATTTCATACATAATGATATTTTGGCCACCAAAGGGGGGGGGGCTGGGGCCCCTCTAAACGTCCGTGCTACACACTAAGACGGTATTATAGTTAATGAACACACTGTCTTAACACCGACGGTTCGGTATAGGTGGTCGTCAGAATTTGCGAAAAATGATTAATTAGTATAGCCAGGGAGCCTGAAAACGAGCTTCTCGGTGTACTTAGTTAGGCAACTGATGTATTGGTAATAGTGATGACTGAGACTATAAGAAAAAGAATAGAGAATGGTCATGTTACAATGATGAAACAGATATTTGTCATTAAAATAAACCTCAAATAGGTTTGATCAATACAAGCTGAGGGTTTGCCATCACTTTTAATAGTACTCTTCTGACTGTATATTAATAGTCCATAGCTACGCATAATGTACAGATACTAATAGGGTTTGTCACCAGAAGTCGTACTTTTTACATCATAGAAGTATGTATAACTTCATGTTAAATACTGAATCCGACATACCAGAGATGTGCCAATCCAGAATAAGTTTTTCTTGCTGAACTCGCCAACGCAATATAGATAAAGAATCTTGCGCTAGTCATAGATCATCAATATAAGTAACTGAGCACATACTGTTTTTATCCATGTCCCCAACTAGGAGATAAGCATATAGTTTTTGTGTGCTAATTGTTCTGTATATATCAGAATTATTAGTGAACAAAATTAATTTAATAACGGTTTATTTACGCAAACAGTTGAATGTCTCAACATTCCCCTAGCGAGAATAGATACCATGTATGTAACTAGCAACCGAAGTGGATCTTATGACATAATAGAAGATGAAGTGTGAGTACTACGACAATTGGCGCTCTATTACAGGGTGATGTTTGAAAATATACGTCTGACTTAGAAGCGTTTTCTACTCAAAGAGATAAATATCAGAAGACAGAAACCGAGGTATATGTTTCGTTCGCACTGAGATCTAAACTGGATAGGAAAAATCTGCTATATTCTTTTGACCGCTGCACAATGAACAATTAACGCGCTCCGTTATGGGAATATATCTAAATATTGTCATCACTAGCGGTCTCATTGCGCAAATGAGAGTTCCTATAAGGAAAAAATGCTACCAGATAAGCAATAGATCAATAAAACCAGAGGGTATATCCTGTTTCTCAGAGAGAGCACTACTACTAAGGAGCCAACAACTGAGGTTTTGGACAATCCTAGTTGAGTTGTGTGGTTGCGAATTGAGAGAATTTTAAGAGTCACGGGAATGTCGAAATATGCTAGCTGGTCGCTCGAATTTTGGCACGGATAATGTGTGAGCTCATATAATTTGTATAACTCGTGAAATTTCCATACAGTCATTGAACGTGACAGTTTTTACTAGTTAAGTTATATATGTTGAGGGGGAAGTATAAAATAATTTCCATTTAATTTTAAACAGGGAGCATACAATATACATAAAATCTATTGGATGATTATGTAATTACATAGGTCTTTTTGTGAAGGAAAAAAATTAATAATTAAGTACCGGTTAAGCAACTATAAGAAATAACTATCAATGCCTCACTGTAGAGATTCTAAGACATCTAGCTATGACATTCAATTGTAAATTCGGAGAGTGTGATAATTCGATCTTCCGTATTTTGCTAACTAAGTTGACGCGAAGATATTACGAATATTGTGAAGAATTTGACCGAATCTATATGTGAACAGATAGGGAGGAATTTAGAATTTCCTATCGGAATGTATGTACACAGTGTTTGAAGAACAAGTGAGTTTGAGAGAAATAAGCCAGCTTTCCAATGTATCGATGCCCCCGCTCAAGAATTCTCTGACAAAGGATTTCCATCGGTCGCGACATTGCTTGAGAAACCAGGTGAGATCGGACCAACCGTCCGGAGGGAGAGAGAGCGCGGAAGGTAGGGTGATAGGCAGTCAGTCAGCGAAAGTTTATATCCGACAAGAGCGTGATGTTTGATGAAAAGGTATTTCGAGTATATATATCGAGGTATTTGTCATTCAACTCTTCGTGATTATGAAATTATAATTTTATTTCATTTGAATGAGGTAAGTAGATTTTGTGACAACAGACCTACAAAGAGCATATGTGCCCGCTACTTCCCGAAATGAATGAAACTTCTACTAATGATTTTCCTTTCGCAAACGCTCTGTTATATTTCTGATATTCAACAGTTATCACATTATGTATTGAGCATTTTTTCTAGCTGCAAATCCCCGTGCTTTAACTTACGTTCTTGTTTTGCCTTTAACTGCTTGTTTACACAAAACACAATCACACGATTGGGGACTGGCAAGATTCTTGTTTGGTTTTAGTCCTACGCTATTTTGACTTGCATGTCATTGATTGAAAAAAAATCTACATAACAATTGAACGCCCCCCTTTTATAATTGAAAAAAAAATATGAATGATTATTTTATTGTAAAAAATAAAATTTTAAAAGAGAATTTGCAGGATCGAGAACAACTCCTCAGATCAGGGTGAACACACAAAAAAAGCATACACGCTAACCACTTCGCTACCTGTGATTTGGTAGTATTGGTGGGGTAAATTTGACATTCATAAAAGGAAAGTGATGCTAAAGTTTTTCTTTGAAAAGTGGTGTTTTTTGTACATATAATGGGCGTCCCAATTTTTTTACAAAACATGAAATCGGATATACAGATGGTTATCATGCTATCATTAAGCCTTTCTTTAGTAAATGGAGACTTTGACGCCACTGCATATTCAAACTCAATGTTATATGGCTAATTTTAACACCTATTTTTCATCAAAGACGCGTATGACTATGTTTAAAACAGTCCATTAATTAAAAACCTCAATTAATTTAGAGTATAAGAATCAATTTGGGTGTAGTTGAGTATCACCGACTACTCATTTTTCATAATAGACACGAATTTTGTCATTTGGAATTTTAGATATCCTGTGTCTCAGAGCGGGGGATTGCCCCGCCTTGTGCGCTCAGATTCCAATTGTCCCATAGCCGAAATTTGAATAGTTTATTGGTCCCACACTATCAAGAGGACCAAAGCGGTATTGAAATATCGTTGGTCTTCATTCTGTCCATTAGCACAAAAAATCCTGGCCCATGAGTTTGCAAATACTTTCACTTACGGCTTCATATTCAAGTGTCCTTTCAACAGATACTTAATTTGATCACGATACATCAGAACAAGATTGCTGAAATGTTGATCAATTATGCTTTACACGGTATTAATGGATCTTAATGATATCGCAATGCATGAAAGTTTGACTGAATATTTTTCCTTATGGAAAGCTGTGACAATTAACTCATAAATATCTCTACCATCAATTTTTTAAATCGATTACGGGCCACTCGGGGGGTACTTCCGTTTATCTGATCAAGAACAATGGTGTGCGGGTGTGACGGGTCACATGCAGAATGTTTACCCTCCTAGGCATTGATCCACTTCTGGTGTATGTAGAGGTCCGTGGTTTGGCCCATACTCTTGGTTTTGTATTCGTGTTGAAGCTACGCGATTGACCACTATGCTGTGTTATTTAGCTTTTCAGTTTCACGATCGCGGTGGCTCAAGTGGTAGTAGGTCTTGTCCTCGTGATTCGGGAAGGTCGTGCGTTGTACATGTATATAGGGGTAAATCATTAGAGAATAAATTGGCATGCACGTGACAGAGTACAGGCCCACCTGTTAAAAACTCTGTCGATAATACCGATTTTTCTGGGACGATGAGGTGGTCAATCTCTGTATCTGAAATATAGTCGCCGCCGGAAAACGCCGGACGTGTTTAACAAGAGTAGGAATACGTTGGTAGGGATCGTGTAACTTTTCTGGAATACCATCCCCCCAGAGAGCTGCAACTCGTAGCTAATGTTACCTTATAGATATGACACTCTAACGAAGTGTTTCAAATTATCACAAGACGTCTTCTGTCCTCCGCTATAAAAACTCCTGAATTGCACATTCCGGAATAGGTTTGGTTTCTCGTCCTATTGTAATGATTTAATAAATGGTTGCAAAAATGAGCCGACATCGAATGAACACTTGATTACCTCTAAATTTTCGGAACATCCATTTTTTAAATATCTGATCAACGGAATAGTCATGCAATATCATACTTTGTACAAAATTAATGTGTTGGCATTATAGTTGTTTTATTTTGTGTCTGGGTTTTGTTCGTGACTTGTGTAGATAACACGCCATTGCATTCCGCTTTGGTATAAAGAGATTCTTCTAGGAGCGCTAATACGGTCTTTAGACATACATACAGATACCAAAAGGAACGCCGATCGTTCCGAGATCTAACAGAAGTTCAGCGACAAGATAAAAATAAATAAGCCGCTGGGAGAAGTGTCTCGGGAAATACAGAAAGATCAAAAAAGAATGGAATTTTGCAATAGAGCTGTAAATTGAGGCCGTATTAATTCCCGAGTTTTAAGTGGTAAAACTGGAAATAATGTTATTGGGTAATGGGTCGGTAAAGTCGCCATGGTCACGGGAGAGAAAAGAGTTCGGGAGGATATCAAGAAAAGCAAGGGTTGTCAATTGATTCTGGATACGTCACGGTGATCAGAGTTGTTATTGAGAAGATCATCATGATTGACATACGACGATAATTTAGTCTCTTGAATTTGATTATGTTTGACGTTCAGCAATGTTCACGTCAGACCAAAGGATAGGAAGTCATCATTGACTGAAATATAGGATTTGGTAAAGTCAGAACACTCAAGATACAAATCTTTGCGCTGTGGGCCTCTTATCTATGATGGACTTTCTGTGATTGAAATACTCCTAGCAGAGTCTATGTCCTTATGTACAGATGAATACCCAACCATGCGCGCAATGGTCCAACTTTCTCCTTTAGGCCTTTAATGTGAATTCTTACTGTATTCATCTGCATCTGACTCAAGAACACTTGACCAAATATAATGGCGAAGTAAACAATCGTGTTAACGTAATCAATAGTCCGAAAAGAAACAATATATGACAAAGTCGAGTGTAGGGTAACACGGACTCTGACAAAAGCGAAGCAGGACTCAGTGCATGGAGGATAAAGCATCCTCGCGACTGGTCCACCCGCCGGTGACCGCCGAAGTCGAAACCAAAATGAAACGGGATACGCCGTCGCAAAGTCTAGTACTGAAAATGAGTCTAAAAAGGGTACGAAAAAATTAGTCAACATAGGCTTATTTGTAATCGCAGAACAAGGTCATTATAGGCGACGTAGATATTCGAAATGATGAACTTTAAACGGATCATTATAATCTGACGACTCACAACTTTTTTTTTTGTCGAGTAGTTGGCCTCTCTTTAAAAGTCCTCAGTACTGCATGGCGATCTCTTGCTTATCGATCAAACTGGGATATTACACACCATAAGCAATGCTGAATATGGTTGGGGATTATATAGTGGTACATTACTGAACATAGAAAAGGAAAGTTGACAATTGCAAATCAAAGTCATCGCTTAATCAATATAATGTAGTTGTCAGTCTGCCATTGAAGTCAGATTTAAGTACAGTATATCCTCTGTCAGATTCTGTGGTGTCCTTTATTCGAGTTCGACAGATATATCAATGGACATAATTATGAAAATTATGATTGGTTTATGACAGGTCATCTATACATATCTACATGTAAAGTGAAGGGAACCGCAAGACAATTCAGAACCATTATCACCTCATGGAATTCTAATATCAAAATCCAATGTTTTCTCGAAGAAGTACAGCATTAAAGAGTGGGTTCTTTAATGTGCACACACATAATTTTTTTTCGGAAAAAACAAAACAAAAATAAAAAATTCTCTGTATAAATATATTCGTCCGCATTAAATTGATTAACGTGCTGAAAAAATATTTTTTTTAACAAATCTTCCTTAAGAGAGACCTCTGATTGAAAACAGATTCATATTGTACTTTTTTCCGCACTTAGACCTATTAACGAATTTATTAAGAAATTTTGTGTATTACGATTTCTGGGATTCCAAGATGATTTCAAAACAAGAAATTTGTTTTGTTTCTTCCGCACCAAGGGCGCCTTCCCTGAAATTGGGTGGCACTTACTTCCGCAAGGCCCTCAGTACGCCACGTGTCAGGACTAACATATCTTTGCAGCTGTTGGGCTCTTATCTATGGCCATGGCTTTTCGTGATTGAAATCTCTAGTTTCTGTTTTGATGTCTTATTAAAGTTGTATTTTTTCTTTAATTAAGATACTTGTAGATTTCATTGAATAAGTTGGACGATTTTTAAATGAATCATCTTAAACACTCATAGATCGATGAGGTGTAAATTTTGTTGAAATGTATGAATATTCGATGAAATTTTATTCTGAAATGACGAAGTACTGGCGTATTGATGTGTCATAGATCGACCTGCTGATCATGTCGTACTTGAGCTTGATCTACTTCATATTCCCCTATATGGGGGGGGGGGGAGGGAGGGGGGGGACTTGGACGACCATGCAGGCTTCTACTTCTCGTCCTTGGTCAGCTCTCTTAAGTTCTCCCCCACGTCTTTGCTAATCTTCTGCATTCCAGACTGTCAGATCTTTTTGGTCTGTCAGTGACCTTGCGGGTTCCATTCTGAAGCATGTGCGGTCACATTGGTTTTCTTCTTCCTCGGGTGTGTCCAATCCATTTTCCATTTCTTGCTGGATTTTGCTTGAGATAACGTTTCCTGTGCTGATCTTGTTTTGGCATCTCTTAACCTAGGATGTTTATTTAGATGTTATAAATTGTTGAAGTTAACATCGTGTTAAAAGTAATCATAATCCAAAAAAACTACATGTATATACTAAAGTCGAGTGAAGAGCAGACACGTGACCTCCGACAATCAGCGAGGCGGTCAGGTGCCATACGAGTAAGGCGATCCTCTGCTGCGGTCACAGCCCCGTAACCCTTAGTCGAAATAAAGTAACGAGGAATAACCGATCTGCAAAGTCTACATAGGTAGGAAAATGACATCTCACAAGGGTATGAAACTAACATATGACATAGTGATAATCTTGTAATCGGAACTAAAGTCATTATGTGCGACCGAGAATGCGAAAGATGACTTTAAACGAGATTCGTTTTAAACCTGCACATTCAACTATTTTGTAGAGTGGCCTCAGGCTTTAAAAATCTCAATATGCATAAGGAACGTATCATTCTGTTGCAATTATTCGCAATATTCTGATCCACAGAGTAATTTAGTGTTTCAAAGATCTTGGATTTTGATAACATGTCTTGCATGAGAGCTTTGTCGTACAATTATGTTTCTGGCATGAGAGCTTGTTCTAGATATATTTCTGCATAGAGCTTTTGTACAGCATAACTGTTCTGCATGAGAGCTTTACAGAATATATGTTCTTGCATGAGTGCTTTGTTCTACAGATAGAGTTGTCTGCATGAGTGCTTTGTACAGATATATGATGTTCTCAGTAGAGCTTTGTAAGCATATGGTGTCTGCATGAGAGATTAGCTATCAGATATATTGATTCGCTAAATTGAGAGCTTGTTCCTACGATATAATTTCTGCATGAGAGCTTTTGTTCCTACAGATATATGTTCTGCATGAGAGTTTGTTCCTACAGATAATGTTCTGCAATGAGAGTTTTTGTTCCTACAGATATATGTTCTGCATGAGAGTTTGTTCCTACAGGATATATGTTCTGCATGACAGTTTTGTCTACAGATATATGTTCTGCATGAAAGCTTTGTTCTACAGAATATATGTTTTGCATGAGAGAGATATGTTCTGCATGAAGAGCTTTGTTCTACAGATAATTTCTGCATGAGAGTTTGTTCCTACAGATATATGTTCTGCAGAGAAGAGATATGTTCTGCATGAGAGCTTTTTCTACAGATATATGTTCTGCATGAGTGCTTGTTACAGATAATTGTCTGCATGAGAGCTTGTTCCTACAGATATACATGTATGTTCGCATGATGCTTTGTTACAGATATATGTTCTGCATGAGAGTTTGCTCCTACAGATATATGTTTGCATGAGAGCTTTGTCTTACAGATATATTGTCTGCATGAGAGCTTCACTCTCTACACAGATATAGTTCTCACTGGAGCTTTGCTCCTATATAGATATATGTTCTGCATGAGAGTTTGTACAGATAGAAGTTCTGCATGAGAGCTTTGTTCTAAGATATAGTGTTCTGCATGAGAGCTTTGTACAGATATATGTTTGCATGAGAGCTTTGCTATGTTCTGCATGAGAGCTTTGTTCTACAGATATATGTTCTG
>CAJDSM010025581.1:0-20838 GCA_903981925.1 Ostrea lurida | reverse complement strand
AGAGCTTTGCTCCTATAGATGGGTCTTAGGGTAGCAGCTGCTTGTTGTGTTTTTCTTTTCCTGGCTTGTACATGTATATCTTCATCGTTCCTCCTAGTGCACTGATGACACTTCCGGTGTACTGATGACACTTCCGATACAAGTCAATAGATTGACATCTTGGATTTCTGCACCTCTTACTACGGTATTGTGTATATTGTTTACATTTACCCGCATAAATTTCGTCTTAGTTGGATTTATCAAGATTCCCACCGTTTTAGCAGTTGTTTGAATGATTGATTGATTATTTGTTTGGTTTTTTTCGTCCCGTTGAGAATAATTCACTTATTTTGAGATGTCACCATTGCCGGTAAAGGGCTGTTAATTTAGACCTATGCTTAGCACTTATGGCTTTTAGCAGTGAGGGTTCTTTTGCGTGCCACACATGCTGCGACACGGGACCTCCGTTTTTAAGGTCATATCCGAAAGACCCTTGATTTTCACTTCTAAATGCCGAGCTCTTGGCGAAGGAGCAATCACTACCTATTTTAACGTCTTAGGTTTGACGCGGCCGTTCCGAAAATGTGGCTCGAACTCACAACCTCCCGATCACGAGGCGAGAGCTCTACCACTGATCCACCACGATGTTTCAAGGTTGCATGCTTGTGTTTGTGAATCTTGGTGGGATATGAGAAGCTGGCAAATATCATCGGCAAATCAAGATCTTCCAAACATTATTGTAGTGTAAATCAAGATGATTGATTTATTATGTAGCTGAAATTTCAAAATTTCACAAATATTCTCAAACCTGACTACGTGATAGAATTTTATTGCAACATGTCACATTTTAAATGAAGACACGCTCTTGTTCGCAACAAGCTGACATTTAACCAAGTAAAATCAGCTCGCAGTAAATCGATTATTTTTTCATACTGCGAATATAATTGTGATGGCATTTAAAAATAAATCGAATAATTACATTTAGATAAAGAAATAGTCAACAGCATATTGTGAGTCAATATAGAAATTAGCATACGGTGATGGTGATATTTGAAAAGCTTTCTTTTTTTCTACTCGATAAGAGATTCCCATTCCCCCCATCGAAAAAAAAATCCTGTTGCTTGCACGTACATTATGTACGAGCAAGCAAGGAAAACGATGAAGATAGCTTGATGATTTTTCTACTTCATTTAATGATTCAAGAATTAAGGCTTGACCTAAAAGAACACATTACAATTAGAGAAAAGTACAATTTTACCAAATCGTTGGAAAGTTTAACAAAATACGCAACACATTTGTAATAGAAAAGAATACGTTCGATAAGAAATTGACTTTGACTCAAACGAACATTCTAAAATTACTCAACACTTTACTGCAAAAATCAATAAAGTATAAACTTTGCAATTAAAAATAATTATCACATACAAAGCATCTATAGTAAGCTAAGACTACATAATATAATTCTTTAACACCACAAGATGTTGGCCTGATCTTCCAGAAAATGTATGCTGCTTCTGATTTAACACAAGAAATCGCGGTAACTTTAACACTAAAACGTGTAAACTTTAATTATTGGTGAAAAGAAAAATAGAATAGGCCAATGAATGAAAGAAACAATGAAAATGACAAATAAAAACTTACTCAGGAATCAATCCGAATGCGAATAGAATTTTCGGTCATTCCAATATAAAATTTTTATTTAATGAGATAATGTAAAAACAGATAAAACGAATAATAATATACGAAATTGACATTCATACTATTACATACACCTCCTCCGGAAAAATGTTAATCTGTCCTCAGTTACAAACATCTTACAGTAATAAATACATATGGGAAAAAAATACACAGTCAAAAACACAGGAGAATCAAGGTGGAAGTCGAGATTCATTTGTTTCTGACCTTTTTAGCAATCTTTGACCAAACTGGCCGCGAGTGTCTATTTGCTTTTGTTGGCGCCTCAATGATTTTCAATAATGTTCGAGAAGACTGAGTCTGGTGTTGTGTTTTCACACCGAGCTTATGCTGATCGTGTTTTGGGTGGTTTGCTGGCGGGTACGGATCTTTTGTCTGCGGTTCCTTCCTTTCACTGAACAGTATTATTTCATCACGGACTCTAAGAATTCTGTAGGGTTATTCCGCAGTTAAGTCTCTTTGCTTCCTTCCTTCCGAAAGGGTCAGAAGTCCAATTTAGCAAATTTTTCCACATAATGTAACGTTTTTGTTCGAAATACGCCCTCACTGTCCCTTCTGAGACAATTTGGTAGAGATCCGTTAATGCGTAGGAATAAGTGTCTGATGTTCTGAATCTTCCTGGTTTCGTTCACTAAAATCTCTGCTGTAAGTGTAATGGGATTCCCGGATTTCCTGGCCGATGCGGGTAGACAAACGTAATAATAGCGCATGGTGAATCACGAAATTTAGGACAAACTTTCACTTCTTCTTTGGGGCCTGGCCCTCTAAGTGTGAATAAATTAAGTAACTTTTCTGCGATCTGTGTATTGTCTTGCTGAGAAAAGTAATTTCAAGTTCAATCAATCCATCATCAACCCATGGATAATTTGTCGGATTTAGATACGGGGCGTCCAGAAATGTCTTTATTTTTCCAGTATCCGGAGGTACTTGTTTTTTTTCGATCACCGTTTTTGAGGATTTCGCGCCAGTAATTCCATTTCCGTTCACGGACTCGATGTTTGTAACTCTGCTTTCTTCATCGTTGGAATCAGGTAGGACGGGATAACAATTACTCACTGTAGAATCATTCACTGTCCCCCGGAGCTGGCAGCTAAGGTACGAGAAGTAACTCACATTTCCTAATAACGCGCGTTGGATCTTTGAATCGTGATTCCTACCATCTTTGGAAATAATTCCGCAGCGATCATGCCTGGGTACGATGTTGTTTTGTCGCAGCGCCATTGATGTACGGCAGAGGGAAAACGATGAGATAGCTGATGATTTCTACTTTACATTTTTATGTTCAAAAATTAAGGCATTGACCTAAAAGAAAACAATTACAAATTAGAGACAAAGTACAATTTACACAAATCGTTGAAAAGTTTACCAATAATAACAGCACACATTTGTAATTAGAAAAGAATACGGGTTTCGAATAAAGAAATTGACCTTTGAACTCACGAACACAATTCTAAAATTACTCAAACAACTTTTAACTGCAAAAATACAAGTAAAGTATAAAACTTTTGCCAATTTAAAATAATTATCACATACAAAGCATTATAGTAGTGACCTAATAATATAATTCTTACACACCACAAGATGTTTGGGACTGATCTTCCGAAAATGTATGCTGCTCTTGATTTAACACGAAATAGCGTTAACTTTAAACTAAACGTGTACAACTTTATTATTGGTGAAAGAAATAGGAATAGGCCATGAAGAAAGAACCAATGAAATGAAGAATAAAACTTTTTACTCAGGAAAACTCATCCAATGCGCAATAGAATTTTCGGTCAATTCAAATATACAAATTTTATTTATGAAACGATATGACAAACAGATAAAACGAATAAATCATATAGAAATTGACATTCATTACTTTCAATTAATATTGTTATTTACAGTACAAAGAGTAATGCCAACTAAGCATGTTTGATGCCTTGTAAAAAGGCGGGAAAATTCGGCAATCAAACCAAATGTATATTTCAATCGATGGTAACTCTCTTCTCACTGATCTGACATATTAGCAGAGCAAGTCACGTGTCATTTGAATATGACCTTTAAAAAGGGTCTCCTCATAAACTCTTCAATGCAACAGCCTTGAGCTTCATGCATACTGCATAGATCAACAATGGCGGCAATTCACCTCTCAATACGAGCGAAAAATTCTTGAATGTAACAGACGAATATTATCGTATGGCAATGGCCCGTCAAAGTGTTGACCTTGACAGTTATATTAAGTCTTTTCGTCTCTAGCCGCTTTCATGGTATTTTGTTTTTAAATTGTTTATGCGTACGGGTATTAGACCAACAATACAGTTTTCACGGCTTTGGTCTCCGGTGAAAATAAAAAAAAAATAAGCGAGGTGAAAAGAGGTTCACATACAGAAATCCTATAGATGTTGTCAGTTAAGATCGCCGACAACCTTGACCTGCATCTTTAACATACAGTGGTTATATTCCTTCTACTTAGACAAACATGATTTCTGCTTTAGAATATGGTTAAGGTTAAAGTTGCAGACAGTTCGATCTGAAGATATGATGAACATTTCATATAGCATTATTAGCTGTAAAGGCAAAGTCATTTTGTGACAAATCATACCCCTTTTTAGACTGTCATTTTTCCTACTAGATTGACGACGATAACACCCGTTTATTCGACAAGGCTCAGGGGGGTACGGTCAAAGCAGAGGCATGCTTACTCTCTTGGCACCTGATCTCGCTTCGCTTTTGTCGGAGGTCCGTGTTCCCTACACCGAATTTGTCTATAATGCTGATTATTACAGTGATGTGTAACTTCGCCAGTTTATGATCAATTTGATAATTATCGTAATCTGTTGTCATTATCAAAAAGTTTTCCTTGAGCGAAAGTACACTGGTTAGTTGTATACGACATATTGATACATTTTCGGTTCCTCTATACGTTCTATTTAGATCAAAAGGAACTTCTATAAAATATATAATGTTAATGTATCTTTTGTATCTATAATTTCTAGAATTTGGTGTGAATGTTCATTTTAATGATTTTTTCGTTAATTTTTGAGATGCTGGAAATGTTTAGACCTGGCTGTTATGATTGCAGTCTAGTAAATCAATTGTTAATAAGCTGCAACGTAGCAATTTGAACGTTAGCCTGCATTCTCTTTAATAACATTTTACATAAATAAATCATTTCAAATGTCCATTTCCAGAAACTAATAATCCCAATGATTTTATTTATTTATTTTATAATTGTAAGTATGCATATTTATCAATCATTCATATTTTTTGAATGTTCAATCTAACCTGCGGATTTCTCAGATGAGTGAATCTAAACGGCTTAAAGGATTTTGAAGTTAAAGAATTTTACGAAGAAAGTTAAGAGCACCTGTAAAATATAACGAAAGTTAAAATAATAAATTGTCATAAAGATATGATATGCAATTTGTACATTACCTTTCTCCATCTAAGTATATTGGACCAAGATAATTGATTGTGATAAGAGACCACAGATGAGATACGAAGAGACATATTTCAAATAAGGTTTTTTTTTTAAAAAATGACATTTTTTTTAACATTCTGTTAATGTAGGAAGCCCTGCAATGTGATTTATCAACCCATTTTCACATCCAATTAGTCTCAGATCTTACAATTTTTACAAGTTAATCACAAATTTCTAGCACTCGGTGTCACGTAGATTCATTGAGTTTTCATTATGACAATTCCTTGATATTTGTTGATTAAATCTGGTTTCATGTAGGTTATAGAAACTATCTTAACGAATCCATGTGATAACTTAGATTGCAAGTCTTGTAGTTAAACAAACAAATGATAAATGGGTATAATCTTGTGATTAAGAATGGCGGTTTTTAAAAGATGGTCGACCAAGTTATAACCAATCGGATCACGCTCGTCGAATTTCCGTAATCGCCGGTAAAATTGACTCGGAACGTGGTATCGGCGCAAGAATTGCATCAAATCATGCATTTTTTCGCCGGAAGCGAGCTGTCATGTGGATGAAGTTAAAAGGCTAAACCGAATCCCTATAAAATGGCTAATTACTTTAAAGTATGATTATGTTTGACTATAATATACTATAGTTTTGATACATTAAAGTCTTTTTCACTCAACTGCATAAAATTAATGCTTGTATTAAATTGATATTGATTGTGAATATCTTAGGCTATCTCACATGCATCGTTTCAAAATCGTGAACGTATGTTTTTGACTTGTGACGTCATAAGTATCTTTCGTACACACTTTGAATGGCGTCAATGAAATACGAGGTTATTTTCGGGTAGGGAATAGCCGAGTAGATTACGAATTGAGTTTATTACGTCAAGCCTCCTATTGTCAATTTTACAAATCAAAGAAGCAGGGTCTCTTTTTATCGCGTTATAAACTGACGAACTGGATAGAGATGCCGTTTATAGATACAGTGCAGCTGGATGATACTAATTCCATCTCGCGGGATTCTTCAATTCACTAAGTTTTTTGTAGATGCGGAGGTTCGAGTACAGAAAGGATATTTACGATTCTAAAGTCTATCAAACGAAATTAATTTTTTCTCAGGAAATTCGTTTTGTGCTTTTTTTCCTCCAAAAAACATTCACTGATGGATGCCGTTGCGCTTTTTTCATACATTTGTGGCGGGGCATGGTTGGTTAACTACCGTCTCATAGTCTTTTTGATTGTAAAACATCTCGAAATCATACAGATATATACTGTGTTGTAAAATAATTGATTTTGAGATGTGGTATACGATAGGATATTGCCTATTTAATCTTTAAACACAACAAAAACCTAAATGCTATAGAAGGGAATACACGTCTTCTTCTGCGTAAAAAGTTCCCGGGAAGATTTTAATGTTCATTGAGATATCATTAAAGCAACAAAATTAAGTCATGACGCTATAAACTATGCTGCTTTGTAATCACATAACCGCTGACACATTGGTAAAAGTCAGATCCATCTGCCGTTCTAGTTGGTCATAACATAATTTTTGAACCTGACCTGGCCTCGACTCTCAGGCCAAATCAGATGTCATAATATATGCGTAATCTAACTTCAGATCTTAAAGATTTTAGAATTGTATTGATGTTCTTTAAAAACATTTTTAGGCTGCACACGCTAAGTTGACCGTAAACTGTGAGCGAATTTGGAGGGTTAGAATAGGTACAGCGATCCCCTTGCGTTTGTTAGAGCGGACTGAAATGGGGGGGTCCTATGGATGAGACGGATTCCGAGGCCAGTGTCTGCAACGGGCTCCCTCCCTGCTCAACAGGCCCTGATGCCGAGCATAAGTCTTAAATTTGCAGCCCTTCACCGGCCATGGTGACGGTCTCCATATGAGTGCAATATTCCTCGAAGTGGGACGTTAAAATATATAATCATCATCCAATAATCCAATCAATCAACAATCATCGCTGTTTTTTTGAATGAAAAAGTATACGTCTACGATACACGAACAGTGAATCAATTTGGCCAATCCAAAATTAGAATACATAATCAAGAAGTTAGGCAAAACACGGACCTCCTGGATACACCAAGAGATGAGGCCAATGTGCCCCTAGGAGAGTAAGCTCGCTTGTCGACGGTCAACCCAGCGTCAGCCATAGTCTTGATCAGGTCATGGCTAAAAATCCGTATCAAACTCAGTGTATGAAACAGAAAACGGCTTAACAGTTGGAATTGAAACATGTTCATAGAACATATTGACCCAATGACAGTCATGACTGATAAACTAGATCGTTATAACGACCATAAAATTTGCAAATTATTGTTGACGTCCTACTCGAGAATATTATCTACCACATGGAAGATACAATAGTTAAAAATAGAAAAAAGATATATAATTGGTATAAATAGATATATGCATTTGTAAATTAACCCTGTCTCCCTAAGTATAGTTGACCAAGAATCATTGATTCATTCGAGTAAGAAACACAGCTGAGAACAAAAGAACAGGTATTTTTCAAAAGGTTTTTTTTAAAATCATGTTTTTTTAACATTTTCTTCTAAGTAATGGAAGCCCTGCATGATCTATCAATCACAGCTCCAAATCTTAACCAATTTTAAAGTTATTAAATTCTGAGCACTCGTTCTCTACAAACCCTTAAGACGTATAAGGGTTTGTGTAGATTTGTGGTGGGCCCGTAAAGAATATGACAATATCAAAGGAAGGCATAATAAAATGTAATGTCCTTTCTGTTACGTCTGTAAATCTATTGATGTTTATTCAGGCATTATAGAGCTTCTAATTGTATGTAGTCATTCAATTATTACATTTTTTGTTTTAGATTATTTGAAAAATGTCCTGATGTGGCAGACTATTCGTGCTTTCCGGGGTCTGAGCTGCGGAGGAAATAGTCAAAATGGGGCACTCAGGAGAGCACGGACTTCGGGCAGTGGGGACAATAGAAAGAATGCATCAACCCGCTTGGACATATACCAGAGAAGTTAAGTCGCGATGCTGAAACGCTGGGACATAAAACACATCCTATGTGATACAAAAGTAGAATATTTTGACGTAAGTACAAGTTTTATAAATTCGTTTCACGATGGCAATCTTTATATTGTATAGATAAAGTTTTTATTAAAAACCTACTCTTATTTTGCCATTGTTGTTGATGTGGGTAATGATCATACTAATTGCGGAGCTGATATTTTTGTACGGATAAACTGTGGGTATTCTTGTTTTGTTTGTGAGGAATCTTTAATATTGTATTGGACAGGTCTTGACAATAATCTATGTTTGTATGACACTTGAGTAGAGGACAATGATCTGTTGAACTCGCTATGCTTCCTGCAGTTGTTGACGCCTTGGTGACTTATATGGAACATGATAATATACAAAGGTTCATAAATGCTTGAATGAGAAAAATTCAAAACATACTTCCAATTAAATGATAATGTTTAAGAAACCAGCAGGAACGATCTTTAATCAATTGTGTGTTTTTAGGAAGGTTTTTTAGCCGGGTAACCAATAGCGTAAAGCTGTATGGCCGCGGCTATAGGGATTGCTTAGCTGCAGTAGTAATCCGGACCATGGCCCAACAACCGTCAAAACTAACTTGCACTCTTCATAATCAAGTCCATCGTAGTTTGTTGTTTATCAATGCAAATATCCATTAAATCTTTAAAATTTCAAAGCCAAGTTTCGATATTCAAAACAATTGAAAGTGCGAGGAATTTGTGTAGTGTATTAGCGGAACAGTTTAAGAGCGAAACCTTGTATACTGTGTTTCGCCAGTGAAGTAGTCTTTCTGGCGATGTTGAAGAGTTTCTATCTTGATCCACAGCAAGGTTAAGCCAACGGCGGAGGTGTCAGCGACCTGGATTGGTGACCGCTACACGTTACAAATGGTGGTAGCCGTAGTGACTCTGGTGTTTGGCGGGAGACTTGCTTTCAAGTAAATATTCTGCGGGAGCACTGGGACTTTGTACAATGTACGACGTGGTCTCCGTCTGGGGAAAGACAGTTGTCCGTCGGGAACAGCGGATGCTGATGAAGTTGCCTACACATTCAGAGATAAAACCCATACTGAGCCTTCCCTGAGTGGGAAAAGGTGTAAGGGGCAAGTATAACAAAAGGCGAAAGTTTAACATCGTGTTCATACGTAATCTATCCAAAAAAACATGATAAAAATCGAGGTGTAGGGTAACAACGACCTCCGACAAAGGCGAAGAGAGGATCAGGTGCCATGGAGGAGTAGCATCCTCTGCTGACCGGTACACCGCGTGAAGCCCTTAGTCGAAATAGAGTAACGGGATTAAACGTAGTCAATTAGTAGGAAAATGGACTGTCTAACAAAAGAGTATGAAATATCAGTCAGCATATGACATGTGGTTGTTTTGAATTCATGTAAGAGGAAATGAGCAACTGGATAGATGACCTGCTACACGTTACATTAGCAAATTTATCTCAGGTTTATTATTCTACAAAAAGTGTTTGCAAAACTTTACTGGTTCTTCATGAAATGGCAAGACGCCTGAATTCCATCATAGAAGGTTCATAATGTTTATAAAGTAAATTAGAAGATAAGTGGGCAAATACGTTATACAGCGATGATCGGTCGAAAGTCAGAACGAACCCGGCCACGGCTATTGCTTCAGGGACTATTGTACGGTGACCACGCCCGATAAAGACAGATATCGTGTTCTTTCTAATGAAGGAATATATCAATGGTTTTTATGAAGAAATGAGTATGAAATTTTAAACCATACATTGGTTGATTGGTCGATTGGTAATATAGTTATGTCTCTTCTGAGAATTTTTTCACTCATATGGAGACGTCACGATTTGCAGATTTAGGCCAATGCCTCTGGCAGGAAGGGATCATTTTATGTGGCCACACCTGCCCTGGAACACCGGGATCGGTTTTTTGCGGACATTATATCATCATGTTCCTCTTGCTTCTATCTATCTATCAACACTCTGTCTATCACTATACTTGAAAAAGAAATTGATTGATTGATCAAAGTTCCAGAGGATGTGTAATCAATAGAAAAACACAGAAACAAAAAGTACATTCAAAGGGGACAGAATCACTGGACAAAAATGGAATTGATTGATTGATTATTTGTTGTTTCGGGTCCGTTCGAGAATATTCACTCATAGTTGAGACGTTCACGATGTGGCCAGTGAGGGACGCAAATGTAACCTTATGCTTTAGCACTCATGGCTTTTTAGCAGTGAGGTCTTTTTCGTGCTGACACAGGCTGCGACATGGACTCGTTTTTAATGGTCATGATCCGAAAGACCAGTGATTCTCGCTTCTAAATCCGAGCGTCTTGGGAAGGAACAATCATACCTATTTCTACGTCTTAGGTTGACGCAGCGGCGTGCCGAGCACAGGGCCTCGAAAGCACGTACCTTCCCGATCACGAGGCGAGAGCTCTACCACTGCGCCATAGTTTATAATGATTCATTTAAAGACTGTATAAAAGCATTATCAGTTGCTACTGAGGTAATATCTTGTATGGAAAAGCACAAATGATTTGACATACCTCTCTTTGGTCTCAAATGTAAAGTTTTGTTTTCTCAGTATACTCGCTATCAGTACGTTAGTATTTGATTTTTCGTGTGTACTCAATAGTTCCTATTTTAGAGAGAGAAAACATTTTTTATAATGTACAAAATGGATGACAACTATTTCCAAACGGATTTGAATTATTAAATAAGAGTAGTTCGGAGCGAACATAGAAATCGCAGCGTGTAGTCAGGTGCCAATTAACTTGAATATAACATTATCTATCCTAGGCCATATAGCAGAAAAGGAAGAGAAGGGGAAATTGAACTCTCTCTCTCTCTCTCTCCTCTCTCCTCTCTCTTCTCTCTCTTCTTCTCTTCTCTCTCTCTCTCTCTTTCTCTCTCTCTCTCCTCTCTCTTCTCTCTCTCTCTCCGTCTCTCTCTCTCTCTCTCTCTCTCTCTTCTCCTCTCATCTCTCATCTCCTCTCTCTTTTCTCTCTTTCTCTCTCTCTCTCTCTCTCTCTCTCATCCTCTCCCTCTCTCTCTTCTTCTCTCTCTCTCTTCTCTTCTCTCTCTCTCTCTCAATCTCTCTCTTCTTCTTCCTCCTTAATAGATTTATATTCAGGAGTAATCAGATAAATAAGATACTATTGCATTAGTATTTTGTTGGACTGCTTGGTGTTTATTAGACTATGATATGTGGTGAACTCGCCATTATGACATTCGTGTTGTGTTGGTGTTTTATTTTAACTGGGCTATACACTTTTATGGATTGAATATCAGAAAACGCCAATTACAGATTATCAAGTAAGTAGCTGCCATTTCACGGCATAGTACCAATATGATTTCGCGAGATATCCGCCATTTTTTGATGGACTGGGAGTAGTGTAAGAAAATTCCTGCTATAATATATATTCTGCGCAGCATCTCAAACGTGGCTTTCATTCGCTGAGATAAGTCTTCCATAGCCAAAAATTTCCAAAATCACAAAAGATACAAATACACATCACAATAGATCGATCTGATTATGGCTTTCCTACCGAGTTGTTTATGCAACGCACGTGCTCGGTAGATACATAGTACACGTTTTCCGATCAGATGACATCACGTTTTAAGTCTCGTTTAAACCACAATATACGTCTGAACTTTCAAATTTGGGAGGAAATAATTAAAAGAAGTGCCTTACATTTTTAATATGGCATCTAGATAGCGCGAATTGCAACACACGTATCGAATAGACCCCGACCCAAATCCGTCTCTTGGGGACGACCCACGTCTGTACACTGGATACAAAGCTCTTCTTTCATTGAAAGTAGGCTGTGCCTAGTACCACCCCACAATCAGCGTCATCAACGCACAACATCAGTGTCGTCACCAACATCAGTGTCGTCACTAGACTCAGTGTCATCACCAAACATCAGCGTCATCACCTCCAACCATCAGTGCGTCACACAAACATCAGTGTCGTCACAAAAGCCTGTGTCGTCACCAACATCAGCGTCATCATAAACATCAGTGTCGTCCACAAAACATTCAGCGTCCATCATAAACATCAGCGTCATCACCCAAACATCAGTGTCGTTAACAAAACGCAGTGTCGTCACAAAACATCAGTGTACTATACGCTGCCGTCATTTGTCACGTGCAACGAACTTCCATCTCCCTGGTAATTACGAGCGAAATTTACACGAGTTCTGCGATCGGCGAAATCTTTTGGTAAAAAAATTTAAGGGGTTTTGATCGCATTATCCATTTGTTAACCGTTTGGAAGTACTGTGTATAGTGATTTGCAAGAAAAATTTAATACATGTTTGTGGTTTGGGGGGGGGGGGGGGGGAAGGGGTGTTGTTGTGTTTGTTTTGTTTGTTTTGTTTTGTTTGTTTTGTTTTTTGTGTCGTTTGTTTGGGAGTTGGGGGGGGGGGGTGTTGTTGGTGTGGGTTTTTTTTTTTTTGGGGGGGGTGTTTGGGTTTTTTTAATTTAACATTTTTAGATAAAAACTTACAATACAAACTACCAATAAAACTTCTTTTGTGCTATTGATTTAATTAAAAAAAAAAAGGAAATATTTTTTGATTATTCAGAAATTTCATGACGTATTTTATTTATTCTTAGATGAGAAAGTTAAACATTTGCAGAAGCAATTCTAAACTAGAATTTTTTTGTATTCTTTAGTTGTAAAAATGTATAGATGTCGTAAAACAAAACCAAAAAAACCAAAAAAAGAGTAGAGAGAAAATTGATTGACTGGAAATTGCGGCAAAGACAGTAGAGGTTTATTAGTAAATAGAATATATGTGGTATGAGTCTAGGATGGGCTCCTGAAATGGCTTGAGAGCGATGTTTATTTCATGTTGATGTGTAAGAACCCCGCGTTCGTATGCAATGAAAGTCTGTTAATTAGTTTACAGCCAAGCGGAGTTCACACTCGAGAATCTAAGCATGTTTATAGGCCGTGAAACTCAGAAAAACTAAAACAAACTTCCAAAGAATTTTACTTTCAGAAAGTGTACATTGCCAGTAAACCTTTCAAGTCACAACAGATGAAGACTAGCTTTTCCAATGATTTAGAACTTTCGATAATTTTTCTCGTACCATATTCTATTCTGTGTACAGTCGAACCTCGTTATCTCAAACTTGATGGGACCAAGAAAAAAGTTCGAGCTTTCCGTGAATTCGAGATATCGAGGGTATTAAAGGTGGTTTGGACCTCCAAATCAGTTCGACATAAACATGGTATTCGAGATATCAGTGTTCGAACATTGAGGCGGAAAAGCGACCCGGTGGCCGATATAATGCTTTATCAAATAATGCGAAACTGGTTGCAAAATTGAAAAAAAAAATAATCTAAAAGGTTTCACATTAATTTACAAAATTACGTGTAGGTTTGCACCGTGTATAATTCTTTAGAAATTTAAAATGTGGGCGGGCACGGATTCCTTATTCGCTGTTCGTTATCTTCAACTTTTCATTATTGGTATCAATTAAAATTTAAAATTGCATTCATGGCACCTAGGCTAGGAATGGCAGTTGTTAATTTCAACTGGTCAGGGAGATTTGTTATGAGAAATGTCATACATCTCCACGAATTACGTCATAATTACGTCTGTAGTGACGATTCTAACTAAAATATTCTGTAAAATTCAATGAGAGCCGGCTTCAATCGGATCACCTCGTCCTTTTCCGTAACAATTCATTGGCGGTTACGGAAGTAGCCGAGTAGTAACGATTGAGCCGGCTTCAGAAGAATCTTCCCGGGAAATTTTGTCCTCCGTGTAACCTTGACCTATTTTGATTAATTATCATTCCTTTAATTCTTACAAGCTGGTTTTAGATAATTAAAGGGACATGAACACTGAGCTGAAAATGTTCAAATTTTAGATTTCCATTATTAATGTGTACAATGCTCACATGATCGAGGTATATGTATCTCTAATGGTCAGCAAAAAATTGAACGCCATTTGTTGAATTACAAGTGAGATACGGCACTTACGATTCTTTGTTATGTAAACAAAGCTCGTGCCATGCTTTTGTTTACATACATGTATATTGAATATGCTAGTATACGTTCCGTTTAAAGCAGATTTTTCAAATTACAAGTTCATTCTGAACACAATTAACAGTTTCTAGTGTTTCTCATATTTCATTTTGTTTAAAACATGGTATTTTCTGTGAATCAATCTTTATGTAAAATTACAAAACAAAGAATTGTGAGCGCTGTATCTTACTTGTGTCTCAACAACTGACATTCAAATTTTTGTTGACCATTACAAATAATCTAGTTAAGCATTTTAAACATCAAAAATGCAAATATAAAATTTAGCCCAAAACTTGTTCATGCCCCTTTAAGGAATTGTCTGAAGTACAGTTATGTACCAGAAAATGTCAGAGATATCCATCATATCGTTGACGCATGCTTTCAACCGTTTCCAAATTTAGACAAATTTCCTGACTAGAGGACGTCGCGAGGGCAGAATTTGACGTATATTATCAATGGTTTTGACTTTGTCTCGATATCAAACATCTGATATTGATAGCAGTTTGTCTTAAAGTACGACATTTAACTTCGGACATGACAAAGTCCAGACTTTTGCTCCCTTTTCTATTCAACAGATACAGAAACAAATCAGTTGTATCTGAGTTAGGATTTTTTTGCGAGTAGTATCTTCTAAGTTCAAAGCTAAAAAGTTACTACGATGTACATTAAGAGATATAAGCTCCTAAAGATAAAAAATCCTGTTAGGGAAGATGGGGGGATTTTTTTATCCTATCAAAAATCCTGCGATTCATGTATCCTATGGGGAGAAAAATCCTATTAGGTTGAAAAAAATCCTATGGATTTTCGATAGGATAATTAACCTATAGAAAAGAATTAGAATTTAAATGTCTCAAGATAAAAATCCAATCGATCACTTATCCCCCATTTTTTAGTAGGACAACATAGGTAGTGATAACTAAATCCAATCAATTTTGTTATTAGTGAGGACTATATTATCTTGGGACATTTAAGTCTAATTCATTTCTGTAGGATTAAATATCCTATTGAAAATCAATAGGAGTTTTTTTCCTATAGGAATTTTTCTTCCCATAGGATTAATGATAGATTTATAGGATAAAAAAATCCCCCCCATTCTCCTACAGGATTTTTAATCTTTAGGAGCTTATATCTCTTAATGTAAAAGTGATAAACTTTAGCTTAACTGTTGAGAAGATACTTGCAAAAAAATCCTACCAGATTGTTACACTGAATTGTTTTTGTATCTTTTTTGATAAAAAGAGGCATCTAGCAAAAAGAGTCTTGGACTTTGTCCATGTCCGAAGTTAAATGTCGTACTGTTGAGTTTATGAAATAGATGACATCATATTGCAATGTAGAATTATGTAAGGGCCGACAAAATCGTAGTAAAATCAGAACTTTGGTTTCTTTTACAGAATTAAGTGTAACATGATGTATTTAAAGATATGTATTGCTTTTAGTACAAACGTCAGCGTTTCATCTGATTTTCCATTGACTAAAGCTGAACTGGTTGTCACATAAATCTTTTATCAGACGTTATTTGAGGTTGAATAGTCTGTGAAAAAACGCGGGGTCTATGGCTCTCTAGTGGCTTTAGTCACGTGATATATATATATTTTTTTCAAATTACGCCCACCCGTAGACATTTCAATCATAAAACCGATTCTATGCAATAAATGCATTTGAATGTTAATTTCAAACAAAACCCAAGTGCCTAAGGTTGATTATTGGTAATGTTGTGTGCAGTGCACGTAAAGTGAGCATCCCAAATATCATTTGATCTAAATTCTACTCAATCAGTAAATTTAGCGTAAAATGATCTTTCAAATCTATCACATTTCCTTTGTATTTCCAATGCACCGTCCTTATGGTATCGACCAGCCTTTAAATATGAGCTCTGAGGGGATTTGAAGAATAGTGCAAAACTGTGGCATCGCCACCATCACACGCTGGTTTCATTTCTCGTGCTTCGTTGGTTTAGCGGGAAAGCACTTTAAGTAAATCGTAATTATGCATTATACAGAACTTATTCTATGATTGGTTTTATCAAAATCATAAAAGTGGCATGAAACATGTTTTGGAATTTGATCTCAAATGTCTGGAAATAGATAGCAAAGAATTAAAATACGGCAACACATTCGCGTAAGATATTATTTTCCTTTTTCAAAATTTAAAAGAATGCACAAATTCATAACATGAATTGTTTTTCTTATAGTGCCGAATGCCAATAAGTAAGTTATCTCTGACGGTAGTTCGCGCTTCAATTCAATCTATATGCATGCGCGGATCTAGAGGGGGGTCCCCCCCCCCCTGGAATTTGCAAAGCTTAATATCGCCGATATTACTGGAAATGAAAAAAATTAGTTATTTTTCATATTTGTGCACTTCCACAGTTATACGTCAAACAGAATCAAGGTTGGACACCCCCCCCCCTGGAAAATTTTTCTGGATCCGCGCCTGATATGTACTACTTAGGATGATTAAAATTGGGAGGAAAATTATCCACAAAGTTCGGCATGAAACAAAAAAACCAAGAGAGTAGACGTGGAATTCGCATGATATTATTTTTTTTTCTTTTTTCCAGTTGTTATCCCCTCAGTTGATAAACGCCATAAAGCCCACGATCGGTGATCAATGGACGCCGGCTGTTGAACAAGCATGGAAGAACTTCCTGTCGTATATCACGAGAATCATGAAGGACGCGCTGTTACAAGCGACTTGATTGGATGATTTTTTACAAGCAACTTGATTGGATGATTTTGTGCTTTAGACTTTTACATAGTATTAGCTATAGTTAACTGTTTGGGCTGTTTAAACTTTTACAACACAATATCTATCATTGTATGACTTGTGTGCTACAACACAATATTTATCATTGTTTGACCAGTGTGAGAGAAAGTTTGTTTGGTTTTTTTGTACAAAAAAATCAGCTTCTAGAGAGAAAAAAACCCATCACAATTATAAACACAAATTATATCATTGTTGATTTGTTGTCTAATAAAAAAACAATAAAAAGCGGCTTTGGAATCTTAGCCATCACGTAAACCAGGGTGACGTAATGAAAAGCGACCACACGACGTTCCTCGGTGCTAAAGCATGGCGCCAAAACTCACGGAGCCGGTAAATTAGCGCCACTCTCCATCATTTCTGTTGATTAGCGAGTTCCATTACTTTGGGTTGTATATTTAGTTCCACCGAGTACACTAATGAAGAATGTTAAATCTTCATTATTGAGAAATCAAGATTAAAAGCTTCAACGCAGGTATCCTTCTGATGGACGATATTTCTACATTAATTTTGGCGCTTTTATGAAATTAAAGTAATTTCTTCACGCGCGCAGATGGGGTATTTCACGGATCTTACACATCTATTTTGTTTACATCGGCAGTTTCTCTGAGGGACGCGCCAAAATCAGCTGAGGAAATTCTCCACTTCCTGTGTTTATAAAACTGTCTCATTAATCGGCTCTACAATGAAATCTTGCATGTTGTTTACTAACAATAATGAATTATGTTGGAAAGATAAAAAAAAATAATTAATGGCTGCAAAATAAGCAGAACAACCCAGGTTCAGAGGGTGTAGATCTAGACTTCATGGCCAGGAATAGAACTCTGTTTTTCTATTCTAAACTCAATGTTGTAAATAATATGGTAATTTGTAAACTTTCTGAACGTCAAAAACAAATGAATTCGTAGATCAGATAGCAAAAAGAAAAGGAAAAAAAAAATGCAAGGACGCCAAGTCAATTCCCAGAATAGCAGTCGTGACGTCATGATAAATNGGAAAAAAAATGCAAGGACGCCAAGTCAATTCCGAAACCAGAATAGCAGTCGTGACGTCATGATAAATGGGACATTTAATCGTTTTGACAGCCTCCCTGGAATCATTTCAACACTGAAGTTGGCCATCCTCGGACACTGTGCTTTGAAGTAGCCCGAGCTTGACACAGTTAAAAATGATTTCATTCCGCCCTTTCGACATTTATCGGAAATCAAAGTCGGTTAATATCTGTAACATTTTTTTTTGAAAGAAGTCTGCAAAAAATTAATCTGATGCTGGGCGTTTCATAAAAATGACTTCAGTACTTTAACTGCATTTTATATATTCTCTAGACTCCAGCGATTCTAGTCGCCATCTGGACGAGATTCCAAGTTCGACATAACAAAAACATACATACATATAATATAAACAACTCATAGAGTGTTTATCTTCCACAGAATGCGTGTCTTAATTACACGAAAAGACATATCGCATATTTACTACCCACAGTTAATTAAATGAATGGTTAATTAGATGAAAAGATATATCACATATTTATTACATACAGTTTATTAAAGAATCGTTAATTAAACGATCTGTCATATCATGTATTAACTAAAAATATAACGAAGAAGCTCTTTCATACCAAGTAAAATCACCCGGTTTGCGGTAGTGCAGACAAGTTCACCATTTGGTTCAGATGAGCCGTATGCTCTTTTCGCAAATTCGTTATAACGATCAAATTTTACAAATACAGCCTGTATGACGTGTTTCATGCAATTGTAAGACTGTTCTTTACATACAATGTACTTATATTGACTACTTACTATTTGGATTACCTGATAAAGATGCAAGACTCACGGCGGACGTGGCCGGTCGACAGGCAATGCTTACTCCTCCTTGAAACATTATCCTACCTCAGGGAATGCTTACTCCTCCTAGATACCAAATCTTACCTCTGGTGTGTTAAGAGGTTTATTCTTGCCCTACTTTTAACTCTGTGTTCTTTATAATAACAATCGTGAAATTGATCCGATTTTGTTTACGGAAAGAAAATGAAGACATTTTTAAACAATTGAAAGTATTCAGTATCATTGTATATACCAAACCTGTAACTTCTGCAAAAACTTTTTTAAATTACTTCACTATGGGATCAAACATTCTTTTTGCGGATTATACAATGTTTTCTGCAAGAAAACAAGAAGAAAAAAGATTTTTTTATCTTAATGTATCTTTTAGAAATATAAACTAGATTTGAGTACTAAAATATCATTCCGTTTCTTTACTGTAATGACTCAGCCAAATTGACGATGCTCCATATATGGTAATGATTACCCGAACAGGTGGTACTAAAATACCGGACGAGTTCGCAACAAATATGCATTCGTCGTCGCATGTAAATGTAAATATTGATATGTAAATCTAGCTCACCTGAGTTCAGGTGACTTTTTTTTATCATTTAATTTTCTTTCACGTGACCACCTAGCGCCGATTCTCATTGGTTAAAACACCTTTTGAGTATCGAGGTGATCTTTAGATCACGTTCCTGAACAACAAGTATAGTCTAATGGACATTGATATAAAATTAAATGATAAGAATGATAATGCTTTGCGCATTGATGAGTTTTACCGTCTAAAATTCGGTGATACCTGCATCACCCGAAAAAATATAAGATTCATTTCTTATATCACATTTTCCGGTTGTCCATCTGTTCGTCCGTAAACTTTGAACATTTTCAACTTCTTTTCCATAACTGCCGGACCGTTTTCCATCAACTTTAATTAACATAAATCATTATTGAGTAAAAGAGATTCAAGTTTGCTCAAATGAGGGAACGGGAGAAAATAAAGAAAACGCAAATATAGGATAAGGTCATTTAAAAATCGTCTTCTCAAGACCCACTGGGACAGAAGGGTTCAAGTTTACATGAAAGCATCCAAATAAAGTTCAAATTCTAAGGAGTAGGCCCACGAAGGGTGAAATGGCCAAAATTTAAGTAAAGTTTCAAAACATTATTTTCTGCACAAATGATATTCTATGTATAATAGTTTATCAGGGTGGTAAAAATCTTGAGTTTTGCATTGATGTATCTAAGATCTACAGCTCCAAGCCACATTTTTGTGATAAAATGTCCAAATTCAAAATAGAGCATAGAACTGGACCAGGAATACATTATCAATATTCTAACCTTCTTGATATTACATTTAGACTGACAAAAGATAAATTGGTCCAAGTCTGTGCTCTACATGAAATTTGGACATTTCATTTTAAAATGTGGTGATTTGAAAGCAAATGCTTGTATTTCATGATGTTTGGGGCAGTAGATCTCAGATACATCAATGCAAAATCAGACATCAGTTTAAAGTCATCATTTCGCAAAGTTCTACGGTCGCATTAATGACCTTGTTTGCGATTACAATTATCACTAAGTCATATATGTTGACTGATTTGTTTCATACCCTTTTTTAGACTGTCATTTTCCTACTAGATTTGACTAACGGATAATCCCGTTTACTTTATTCGACTAAGGGCTCACGGCGGGGGTGACCGGTCAGGCAGAGGATGTAACTCTCCATGGCACCTGATCCTACCTTCTCTTTTGTCGGAGGTCCGTGTTGCCATACACTCGATTTTGTATATGTTTTTTGGATTATGATTACGTTTGACACAATGTTAACTTCGCCTTTTTGTACAGGAAATGGAGGCCGACTGTGTTGAACTGTTTCATCGCATGGTTTGACCCCAGGTTAAACTTTTCTTGTTTGACCTTGATGGCATTTCACCTGAAAACAGACAGCCATTGAACAGCAAATCTCCACTGAAAACTAGTGATGGCATTGGTCTCAATCCTCAGAACAAGGCAAGGACTTTCTATAAGTCCAAAGCAGTATATCAGAGCAAACTAATGACCCTGATATTATCGAAATTAGTGTGACGATCGGGCTCGTTGTTCTGAAT
>CAJDSM010025578.1:0-11149 GCA_903981925.1 Ostrea lurida | reverse complement strand
AGCTGGCTCTTGAAGCTGTCCAGGGTAATTTGTTCCAGAGCCGGATGGCTTTGGGGAATCTCTTTGTCAAGTTACGAGCTGTCGTTTTCCACATAGTTCTCAATATCTTGGTTTTCTTTTTAAATGAACAGTTGATGATAAATCCCACAGAGAATTCAAAATTAAGAGAAGGGCAAATACACCTCTGGACGTGCCTAAGAGGAGTAAGCATCCCCTGTCGACCGGCCACGTCCCCTGTGAGCCCTTTTGATCAAGTGAACAGAGTAATTCTCCCCGCCTATAATGCTTGACATCATTCTTTTTTTTTTTTTTGGAGCCTAATAACATTTTAGTTTAGCAATTTGACTGTCCATGGACTAGCACAACTATAGAGTCATTTGTAAATGAACTTGTTTGGGGTCGCCTGGATCGTGTTGGCATCTCTTAACCTTTTTTGGATGGCTCTTTCCAATCATGAATCTCATCAATCTCTCCGAATCGTTGATGACTCGTTTTCTACCTACTTCATAGCTTTAGCGCCTTTTTGTAACTCGCTGCCTAGAAGTCTGGATAGCCCCTTAATTATATCAGTTACATTTAGCAAGTGTAATGAGTTTTATAGGAAGTTACTTTGTCGTCTTTGAGATTTACATCTTTGCTCGACCAGGATTACTAGTAAACGCTCTACGTTGAAAAAAGATACATCTTGGAGCGTCATCCTTGGCTGACCAAGATGGCGAGCTAGATTGACTATTGTAGGAAAAGAGAAAATATATCAGTGGGATCAAACCCCAAACCACTACAGTGCGTACATGTAACAGGTGTTCAAATCATTGAGCTACCCAGGCTGATATCCATGACCCACCAATCCCTTGCACTTGGTTCATAAGAAAATTTAGTTTTCAAAAATGTTTATTTCGATAGTTCGGTGTGTACAGGGTCGCTCGACCTATCAATAGTCATGCGATTGATTTTATTCCATCTCAACTATTATTTCTATTCAATTCATAATTAAATATGATGGAGGGTGGCACTTAACACATAAAATTGGCAAGTATCTATTTGAACTATTTTAAAATCATGCTGCATATGGCTGTAACTTGACACTTTGTTTGTTAAATGGGATTTAAATAGAATACTTTGTACAATGATGAACGTCCTTAACTTCAATACATAGTTGTTTTTTAGTAATCCCTACACATTTTTTTTAAAGATTTTCAAATCATTGCACACTCTGAAAGTCCTACACCTATGTAAGGGCATTATATGAAATTATACATACCTAACATACGCCATGTTGAAGGAAACATCAGGATGCAACCTGATTTCACGCCGGTATTTCCAAATACAGCGTCACACTATACTAAAATCGATCTGCATTTAGTACACAAACGGAAGTGTCGTCACGGTCTATTTAAGCTTGTGACAGCGGACGTGTGCCGATTGCGGTCTTTGTCTTTTTGTTACCCTCGTGGTGCCAAGTACTGTCTTCGCTGAATGACGACATGGCACTACATGGCATCCCACTCCTGATCATGTGAAGGTCAAAGACCAAAGAGAGACAATTCGAAACGAAAAATCTTCGTGAGCATTTTTTTCTTGGATCAATATCATTCACGTCTTTACATTAAAGTCCAAAACTAGATTTTAAATAATATTTTCACCTGTGTATCACAATGCACCACATTTGATGACAAGTTCCAAAATTTTGCGGTGTACATTCGAGAACAAAAAAATAGATGAAATTTAATAAACCGACAAAATTTAGCGATACACAGTTGCCATCTCATAATGTATGCTGGTGCATGTTTTCTTAGATCAGAAATACACTGATGGTGTTATCTACAAAAATTTATTTAAAAAAGCAAGAGATAAGTTGTTCGTTGAATTCATCCATGCGAAGAATTGTGGTGCGCACCGAAGACCATTTTGGTGTTTTTTTCAACTCGATTTCAATGTTCATGTATATTTTGATTATTCATTTTGTTCGATAAATGATAAAAATACAGAAAACAGGGTGAGCATGCATGTAACCGAGCAAACGAAAACAATCCAGAAATAGGAAGACCATAGCCCATGGGGTGGTGTTAAATATATGAATGAGAAGACACGGCTTCGATTACCTGATAAACAAAATTTCGTTGACAATTCTTTAAATGAAAATTTTCAACGTTTCTGTCAAAGGAAATATATTTACTCAATTCAACACATTGATTCATATATATGCGATATGAAGCTTATATACAAAGTATATGTATGATTTATTCAAAAGAAATATTGTTGAAAGTCTCATTTGCCGTGCAATTTACCAGAGCACTCATATCAAGTTTTCCTTGAATATGGTATAATTATACAAGAGACTAGTTAACTAGAAACCCCTTACATTTTACCCAGATACCTATTGATTGTCATTCACTTCAGAGAGGAGACGAAGCACAAAATGTCAACCAATTTATGTATTTATTTCCGTCTGTACAAAAACTAATTCGAGATTCTGGTAGAGTTATACTACTACCTAACACCATGCTTAATTCAAATACATGTAATTACCGGCCGCCAGAAGGCGTTTGGTTATATGATATGAAAGTTATAAGTAGCCGTGGGTTTGTACGGAAGTATTACATGTATGAACCGGATAAATTTGAAAAAGAAAAAAATTAGAATTTATGAAAATAATATATGGTATTAAAGTTTCTTAATAAAAATGTATTTTCAAACATATTTTTAAAACAAATAAAAGTATTAAAAAAATAATGATATTTTTTTTTCGTTACGTAGCGAATCGTGCTAAAACAAAATTTAAAGTGCGGGATTATCATATTGGTGTTCGGCATCATCTGAAAAAGAGATTTTAATTAAAACGATAGTTATGTTTTCGTAGTGATATACATTGTATTCTAATTGTTGTGAATTAAGATGAGCATATTATTTTTATGGTTATATTTTCAAACCCATGTTTAATTCGATTCTCGTGAGAAAGGGAATATATTGCAACACAGAAACAGCTGCCCATACAAGGAAGACACTTATGTATTTGTCAAACAGTTGTTGTAAAGCAATAACTCCAATACTTTTTCATTCCGAGTGTACGACCCTTTCATATTTTGTATTATTAGAGTTTGGGCTGACGTCACTTTGTCCACATGCCCCTTGTGATCACACTATACCTTTCAATTGGTTTACAGCAGGGGTTTNAGTTTGGGCTGACGTCACTTTGTCCACATGCTCCTTGTGATCACACTATTACCTTTCAATTGGTGTACGGCAGGGGTTCTGACGCTTGCATCCATTTGTTTCTTGTTTATATTTACACACGTACATTTATATAATGTGATGAAGAAATAATCTTATTATCCATTATAACAACAATATGGACAGTTACATATAAAGTGAAAACCATGTAAGCTGATAAATTTGTATGTATGTAAATATTGTTAATGAATGCCTGTTATGTAATAAAATACATGTATGTTCAAATTAATTTAAAAACCTATTTACTTAACGTATAAAAATCGGTCAGCGTTGAAATTTAAGTATACTTGTTACATGATTATACATGTAACGAATAGAATGGATTGAATTTTATTTTAAATAAATCTGCTATGTATGGACAATACTTTAAGTGAATCGAGATCTGTTAAAAGATCTTCCTGAATGTTTTACATTTAGTCCAGAACTTCTATCACTGTTTTGAACTTTCTATCACATAGTAAATTTCATCTTCAACACTCTTCGGATTTAAGTTCATCTGAGCCATTTTATTGTTCATTTTCCGATGGACGTGGGTTTGTAGTCCGATATTGTAGCGTGTATTGATATACATGTTGAGGATTTTACAAGAGTGTTATTCCATTATGGGACAAAATTTTAAACTACTTTACAAGGGTTTTTTTTCATCATGTATGATAACAGCTAAGAGTTGATAATCTCTTGAGTACATGTAATCCGAGGATGTTCAAATGACCCATTAAAAAGACATTCGCATACAAATGGTGCTCTGCGTTGATTAGCTTGTTATTAGAGGTTATTGATATTGTGGCTCAATACGTATTCATTGGAACTTGAACAATTATCGACATGGTGAATCTAACAATCTCCTTACAAATCAAACAGTTTTGAGGCTGTTCAATACTTCACAGACATACCACTATATTGGACTTTTAACTGTTGAACAAATCAAATTCACGACTTATTGATAAAATGAAGCAAATAAAATAAATGACAATGATCCATTGTAAAATGATCATTCAGGTCTGACGTGGTAAATTGCTCTATCTTTATCATTCATTTCGAAGCACATTAAATAAATCAAAAGTTTCATTATCACTTGACGGGTAGCAAAACAAATGGCTATCTTTTAACTTGGGAAATGAAAGAAAAAGATGCGAAAACTATATCGTCATAGAATATTGATTAGTCGACTTCCATTATTAATTCAAACTAAAAATGAAATGGCTGCGACTTTTACGCTATATTTACATATATTGATATTGTTTAGATATATGTACAGTATTCCAGGACACATTCAAGAAAAATAGTTCGCCTCTTTTTAAAGGTGAATGAAATATGCATTCGATCAGCCAAAATTTTAAATACCATGAACCCAGGGGTAGGTGCTTTTAGTACCAGGGTGGAGTCAAAATAATCAGAGTGATCGAATGCGTGTGTTACCATATTGAACATTTATAACTTATTGATAAATACCATTCCAGTTGTTTTCAAATTTTAAAACTATTTTTGGGACAAAGAAATATAAATTGTAAAAATTTCATTTTCGAGACCCAAGGCGTCGAGGTTTTGGTTCCAGAGTGACGTCAAATTATCCCATTGATTATATTGTATTATCATTTGAAATACTATTTGATGTATAATAAATATTTTTAAAAGAAAAAGCAGAAAGGATATACCAAAATTATGAATTTCACAACTCCAGGGTTCTGATTTAAGGGCGAGTTCAAAATATTACAACATGTATGTCTTTCATTTGTGTATTATGGGCACATCTTGTTGTATATTGCGGTTGAATAATAATATTTAGCTTAGATATTCCTAACAGGAAGATTATAATAAATTTTGGAGCCTCTGGGGCTAGTGATGATTTTAACTAATATCGAGATGACCGATAAAGGTCTTTGGGCCTCTTGTTAAATGTGCAATCGTTTGGCGATTCTCTAGTATGATTAACACCATCTTCCAAGGCTAGTTCCGGGGACACTGCGATCATTATCTGGTTTATAACTGTAGACGAAAATAGAATTCATGCACTATCTTATTTCCTTGCGACATTCCCAATTCTGTTTCAGGCTTCCGTTTTTGAAGAGGCTTTTAACATACAGTTACCACTTTTTCTCATCATCTTTTACAGCAAAGATTGTACTAAGTGATACAATTTCGATAATATCTCTATTTATACCATATCAGCGGTGTCGTTTTCTTCGTCTGCAGCTATTTTCGTTTGCCTTTTCATTACAAGTGTCGAAAATTTTCCAAGTTGGAGATCGTATGTGCGTTTAGTACATTGTATAATCACCAATATAACAGTACTTGCAAGAATAGCAATGTATTTCGTGTTCGTAGAACACCCGTTTTCTGTTAAATAAATTTAATGATTTTTTTTTCTATCATAATGATTGGTATCTATACAATGTATTTGCAATGTGAAATATGACCTAAAAAACCAAGAGCGTTATTACAAATGTATACGTAAAATATAATGATTACTAGTATTTAAGTTTACCGAAAAGATCCGAAATGTTGGGTCTGTGCATAAATGCTCGNCCCCCCCCCCCCCCTCCCTTCAAACAAAACCCGAATTGTTGGGTATATGCACAAATGCATAACTGCCCCCCCCCAAAAAAAAAAACCCCCCGAACTGTGGGGTCCGTGCATAAACTTCCGGATTGGTCCCGCAAATTGGATAGACGTGTACCTATCGTTACCTCCCTTCAATGTCTTTGTTTAATTCTTTTCACTTCTGATCCAACCCTATAAATAAATATTTACCTCACTATCACCATCAGATTTTAACTTCAGTCAGTGTGCATGCGCATGAAATTTATTTCTCGATGATGATGTGATTTAGCAAAGTTAAGACTTTTAGAGTGGAACACTTATAATCCATTTGCCAAAGCTGGTCCGTGTATCGATTGATTGTTCATGTTCATTCAGAATCTATTTTTGATCTATATTACAATTGAACCTGTTCTAAAACTGATATGAATTATTTATGATGAATAAATATATATTGTATAGATGATCAGATAAATAATTGTTACTACAACAAAGACTACGTAACACTCACTAGAGGAATAGTAAATATCAGTTATTTCTTAAATAGATGACAGGTTATAAAACAAACAAATGCATGAAGAGAAAAGTATAAGCAAACAAAATAATGCTTCAAAATCAAAGGCACAATACCTAGAAGACTATGCAATTATCCCTAAAAGTGTGTTACGTCATAAACAAGTGTTTACCTATAAGCTATTTTGGGTCGGACGTATGTTGTATACTTTCTTAATGGCTTGTACATGTTTAAATTTTAAATTTAGAATTGATCGGGGAAGTATGATCAATTGGAGGTCTTTTCTATTTCTATAAGATAACGCACAAAAGCCCAGGAAGCATAGAGGGAAGTCGGAAGTTTCTCATGCAATAGCCATTTAAAGTACTATGAAGCCGGTATTTTAACAAGATTATGAAAAATAATTTAATGATAAACAACGTATGAAAAAAAAAACCCGAAAAAAAAAACCAATGGATCCACTTTGTTGTTATTACACAAAATTAAGATATACATCATTTCATCATACACCTGTCTTGAATAAGTACATGTACTCCAATCGATTCTGAAAACCTGTCTCTCATGCCACCAAAGTGTCTCTTGGATAAAACAGAGACAAAAGTATGAAGTCCAATCTTTGGCACTTTCTAGAACTTAAAAATTAAGTTAGTTTTTTTTCTATTATGAACTTTCTAAGCTTGTAGTATTGTGTTTTATTTGTTGGATTTGTTAATTTTAATTTAATCCTAGATACACCAGAACTGACACAATTTAAACTTTACAATAGACTTTATTAAAGAAGCAATGGTTAGCTTGTTCGCAAAAATCTATTAAATACCGGGCGGACCCAGGAAACACTATCTATCTCCCTTAGAACCGTGAGGGCGATAGCCCCCCCCCCCCCCCCCCCCCCCCCCCCCCCCCCCCCCCCCCCCCCTCCCCCCCCCCCCCCCCATATAATGATTGCGAAATGTGGTGGGACATAAGTTCCACTCAGCCCTCTGGTCTCTATGCCTAATGTTCGCAGTAGGTTCATTTCTGAAATCACAGAGAGAGAAAAACACAGCAAGTCATCCATCTCATATCTCCAAAGATGTCTGTTTCTTGGTGGATTGAGCCGTTAAGGAATCTTGAATATACCATCCAATGTGTACACGAAACTCGTGGTGACGAGGATACGAGAGTTATTGCGCTTGCGCTGGGATTAACAAACATAATTTGATACCTTGTGAGAGTGGATAAAAATATCAAAGGGTCCAGCCTAATTTACTTTGCAAACGCGTATTTTACTTTGCAACAAATAAAATGCGGAAACGAAGCGTAGAAATGAAATAAGGTCAGTAAAGAACACAGAATTCTTGATACATGTAAGCAATACATTAAATCGGTATCAGCGTTTCGGCGGGGCATTCATTTTTCTATTTTGTAGGACACTTTCAGGGTTACAAATATCAAAATAATAATAAAAATTCTATTGAAATAATACAACATGGAATACTGACTCGAGTAAAATACGTATGAAAGTTTGATGTGTTTTAATGCAAAATACGTGTAGAATGTACGCATCTCAGAGAATACAACACTATATCAGTCTGTCACAAAATCGCAAAACATTTTCTAATTTTAAAGATGCAGTTGGTATAAGAATTATTTTAATATGCAAACTGCGGTTTAAGACTTTTTTTCTTGTGCAAAACGATTTGTCGTAAAGAGAACAGAATTGATTACATCTGGAAAAGAATACAATATAATGTAAATCAGGTATTTTAACTGCTACAGATCGATTAAAACAGCCTAATTTAGCTATTTGTGAGTTTCAAAAGACATTTCGATTGCACGATGCCTTTTCATTTTGAAAACCGGTTACTGTAGATTCATTTGGTTCAGAAAAGAGCAGTGTGACAAATGTGGGGGAAATTATTGTACATCAAATGCATGCTCAACTAGCCCTGGAGGGGACTCAACGTATACATTAGGTACGGACGTACCGTGAGTTATAAAACCTACCCTCTCAACCCCCATTCATATATTCAATATTTTGAAGTCATATCCGCTACATATATTTCCGTTAAAATTCTGACCCATTCATATATTTCATAACAAAACTGTGACCTGTTTAAGTGCAATTGTTTGTAAATGCCCGGGCTCAATTATGTCGTGGGAAAAGTTCATTAAATTCATAATTAGACTTATATCATGAGAGGATGAATCGCAGCGGATATTTGGCTCTGGCCCTTGAGCAGGGAGGGTCTTTATCATGCCACACCTTGGTTTTGCGATTCTCATCCGAATGATCTGCCCCATTCAGTCGCCTCTTACACAGGCAAGGTTGTACTGAGGACATATTCTAACCCGTATCCCACGGTCATGTCCCTCATTAAGATGCCTTAACAATCAACGAGTTTCTTATTCCAGAATTCCCATATTCGGGGGGCAGGCAGTGGCTATTAGAGGGGTCCCCCCCCCCCCTTTGGTGTACCAAACTTAATTATTATGTAAAGACATATATCAAATTAACCTCTAAATAACTTTAAAAGCTCTAATAACCGAGAGCTTCCGGGGGCTTCGCCCCCTGGGCCCCCGCTTTGGCTTCATTCCAGACCTTGAACTTATTGGATACTTTTTTCAACGGACCCCCCCCCCCCCCCTTCCGACAAATCCTGGATCCGCCATTGGGCAGTTAAGTTGGTTCTGGATCTGCCTAAGGAGCCAAATCCCGAAAACGATAATACTGACAACAAGAAATAAAATCAGCAACAGTATTGAGTTTGGTATTGATTTACTCTGCGTACGCATAACCATATACCCTGTGTCAAATTCTACCCCTAAGAATATCAAAAATGTGCGCTCCACGGTTTTGTCGTTAGCTATGGGTACACTGAGTTGAGCACAGACACTATGAAAGGTATCCAGTGTATCGCTAGATTTTCCTCCGAATAAAAAAAGCTTACATTTTGATTGTTTGATAATGCGCTAAATTTATTGAATAGTGCACAGGAAAGCTGGGAGCCGAAAGGCAAACATTTGTCGAAATAGTATTTGTCATGAAACTTAATGCCTAACAGGTCGGAGTCTCCTGGGTAGATAGGTAACAAACGGAAAGCACTGTTAAGGTCAATTTTGGCAAGTGATTCACTTTGGCTGTACCATTGGTACCGCTTCGTCTATTTTGCTATATTCAATAGAAAAAATGTCTGAATCAATATAATAATTAACAGAATCAAAATCTGAATAGGACAGGTGATGGATTAGCGATGGTCCCCGTCTTTCTTAGGTACAAGGCCTACTGGGGAAACTTGGAGTGGGGGAAAGAAACATGGAAAGGAATGACATCAAACGGACTCGTCATTCTACCCAAGAAGACTTATTTTGAAATAAATTTCCTCGGGAACTTGCGGGGCTTCTATGGCGGATCTAAGATTTTTAGCTTCCGTACATATTATTGGGCCAGCATAATGTAATGAAAAACAAAACTTGATACCATTCAAAAGTTAGAGTCTCTCAGACTCAAGAGCTAATTCAACACACAATTGCATGTCATTAATGGGCGTGAATCCAAGATCGTACATGGGAGTGTCCATGCTATCTCCTACCTGAACGGCAGTTGTTTTGAGGGTGGGGCATCCCACAATTTGCACATATATGTCTGAATTTGCGGGGTTTAAAAGAGCAGGAGCCCCTATTGAAGGCGAAGCAATTACCTGCTGACTTTGGTAGTTTACCAGTGTTCTGGCGTGGCCTGGTCCCAAACCCACTACCTTGGGTAAATGTACTTGATCCCTAGAGTGTTTCCAAAGGAGTAATTGGCCCCCGCATTCTGTATGTGCAATTTCTTATCTGTTGGAGATACAACATGTAGGATATATTGCCCCTGATCTTTTGATATAAACGTAACACGATCTCCCCCTACGGTGATATAGGATGCTGCACTTTCTTTAAACGGAATTGTATTTACAACAACTCAAATGGCCTGGTCTACTGNGGAATTGTATTTACAACAACTCAAATGGCCTATAGTCTACTGACCGCTAATTTAATATTGTGCAGGGTGACACAGCAATTTACATGCCACATGTTTCATTGCTTAGTGGCCTTTCTTGTACGCCACCTTTTTGATATTTTTAGTGTTTTTAGATGTATATTGGCTGGGATCAATTTGTGTAATTTAAATCTGCAAACCTAGGCATTAGTTGCAAACCTTTGTAATTTACATGTTTATTTGCTCATTTGCAAACCTAGTCATTAGTTGCATACCTAGTCATTAGTAAACGGTTGTTTGTATTTAGTTGTCCCAGCCAATTAACTTTATTGCGTCATTTGTTTGATCTTGGTTTATAACGCCAATAGTTTTGATCTTGATAATAAATGACGTATTCACTTATCCTTTTGTTATATTTATCGCACTTGTCAAGGTAATTAGAAACAAAAACTGAGTTTCGGAATGCCAGTATTTTTATTCCTTGTTTTTTTTAGCGCAAAATTGCTGAATATAAAGATATTGTGCATGTATTTGATCCATTACTGAGACTTCCAAAGGAACTTCGCAAGGTATATTGACATGTAAATCAGGAATGTATGTGTTCAAGTGAATATGTGGTTTACACATGTAGATTTCTCAACGACCAGCTAGCCATTCTAAATGACTAGCTTCCCTGTGTTATGATGGTCAGTTCTAAGGACGCGGGCCCGGTTTAGTGATAATGCTAAATCAGGGCAAGTCCCTAACCATAACATTTCCCGAATAGGAAGAGGCAAGTGACTGCCTACCGGGTCACAAATACTGAACTCAGTTAATGGACGACTCCAGGAACAGAAGGCCTCCTATACATTGGCAACTAAGCCCGACTTACTGTAATGGGGAATATTCGTGTGGGTTTTATTTTCGCT
>CAJDSM010025573.1:0-37565 GCA_903981925.1 Ostrea lurida | reverse complement strand
AATGGGGCCAGTAAAAGGCTCGAAAATTTTAATTGGAGATCTCGATATAAAGGCAGAATTTAACGTTTGTTAACTCATGGGGACGTCGGGCTAACAATGGCGCCAATGGGATCCAATTTTACATATGATTTATAAGGGAAATCTTTAAAATGTTCTTCTCAAGAAACCATGCGGCAGGAACAGCCTGAAATTTTATATGGAATCTTCCTGAAATTTAGAGAAGATTCACGTTTGTTTCAAATTGAATAGACCCCGGGTGTAGGAATGGGGGACAACACACAATGGGGAATAAAAGTTTTACATTAATGATTCTACTAAAGAGGGAAACACATCTTTAAAAAAATCTTATTATGAACGAACCACTGGGCGGAGAAGAGGGCTGAAATTATATATGGAAAGTAATCACATCGATACTGCAGGAGATTCAAGTTTTAAATTATAACATTACCCTGGGGTATTAATGGGGCCCAATAGGGGTCAAAGTTCTTACATATGATTTATAGGGAAGAATCTTTAAAACTTTCTTCTAAGAACCTTAGCATGGAAGCTGAACATTGTTATATGAGCTCATCTGATAATAGGGAGATTCAAGTTTTTTTTAACTCCATGGACCCCGGGAGTTCATGGGGCCAATAAGGGATCAAACAGTTTTTAACACTATGATTATATACGGAAAATCTTACAATTTTCTTTTTAAGAAACAACTGGCCAAGGAAAGCTCAGCATTTATAAACATGGCAAGACTTCCTTGGATTTAGAGGATATTCAAAGTTTGTTCAAATCATGACCCCGGGTGGTAGGATGGGGCCCACAAAGGGGATCAAAGTTTACATATGATTAATATAGGGAAAATCTTTAAAAAATCTTCTTCTAAGACTCGGGCCATAAAAAAGCTCTGAATATTATTTATTGGAACTTCCTGAAAGGTGGAAGATTCAAGTTTTTCAAAGCCGACCCCGGGTGGGTACATGGGCCCGCCAATAGGGGATCAAAGTTTTACACCAATATGATTATATTAGCGAGACATCTTTAAAAATGTACTGGATCCAGGAAGTGAAATTTATATTATACAGCTCTTTCGATTTTAGTGGGAAGATTTCAAGTTTGTTCAATCACTGACGCCCCAGGAGTCATCTGTGGGCCACCAATGGGGATCGAGTTTTACATTTGAATATATCATAAAATGTCTATCTTAAGACCAAAAGCAACATATTTACCTTAAAGTTCCTGATATGAGTAGAATCAATTTGATCAGATCATACTCCCTGGGTAGGCGAAGGCCACAACGGGGATAAAATGTTTTTCTCCGAACATTGGGTCAGATTTTACCAGAAACTCTGAAAATTCTTTTCTAAATTCCACTATGACTGAGCAGGGGCGATGGTCACTCAGGATGAGCGGGGTGTGGCCATGGCTCTCTGTGTTATATTAGTCAATGTGAGTAACATTTTGTTCTTTAGGGGGGGGGGGGGGGATGTGGTAGTTTGGTTTTCAAACTTTTCACTATTATTTTCTTAATTTTTTTCGTCTCCGTTCAGACCTATTTAGCTGTGGATTGGACAGTCCTTTTATATGTTCGGACAATTAAATTTTTGACCAGTTTCTTATTTGTTGCGCACTTCTTTCCTATAAAAGCTGTGCAGCGAACAACTGGTTGAAGTGAGGACCAGGCTGGGCTGAAGTAGATTTTCTTCAAATATTGGAAATCACGTTTATTTGTATATCGTCTTGGTGTTTTTGGGGTCCCCGTTTAATCTTACTTATCCTAAATTCATTCTAATTTTGACTTCGGGTTGGGAGATTTCCGTTTAATAGTTTATTAGGGCGTAATTTAATTAGGGCTTAGGATTGATTTTATTCATGTTCATACTGGTAATATAATTTGTAAAGGTTGTTCTTCTTTTCATTTTTTCATTCTTTCAAGGAGTTTATATTTCCCTATTTAGTCTTAAAATAGTGTAAGCCATTCTGTTTTTCGATAGTCCGCCACTAACACTGTAAATAAAACAAACACTAGCGCAAAGCTACAGGCTATACGCACACGAAAACTGTCTACAGTCCACTCTGGAAAAGAATTGGAATGGTTTATTGGGTTCATTTTGGTTTAACCAGACGAAGCACAAGGAACGGACTGAAGAACCATTGCATAGGTCAGCCTAAGTTTCCATCTGATCTAAACAAGAACAAGCAGCGCCCATGGGCCACATCGCTCCTCCTGAACAATGTTGCTTTAATAAAAAGAGCTAAAAGTTATGGGATTTACAATAGTATATCAATAGGTTATGGACTACAATTGATCTCTCATCATTTCAATACCCATAAATGAAATTCATCCAATAAGAACACATGACCACTATCATGTTGATACACTGCGGGTCAGACATAGCCTACGTGCTCCTTTTTATAACTGGTAGGTAGGGTGAGGGTTCTTATTAGTTTTAAAAATACGTTAAGACCATTCTTTAACACCGCGCTAGACTATCAGTCAGAGTATTTTTACTTCCGGATTACAGCCGCCACCTAAAGCGCAGAATATTCAGAACCCCCGTGTAGTACACATACAGGCGTGGATTCACAGTTATAGCAGTCCCATATTAAGCGACATGACTCCCATAATGCTTGCGTTATATGCGTTGGCGAACGACTACTGGCGAAGTTGAATGGGTGACATTCTCAATTGCAAGTGGAGCTGTGATTTGAAATATATCGACGTCGTAAACAATAGATACAACTCATTTGATACACGCAAGTGTCGATTCGGCTTACTGTCAATCACTCGGGAGATGCACTAGTACAGCTGAATTGACACTGTGGGCTTGCGAAGATGAGATTAAACTGACGAATAGGGAACTACAATGTAATTCTAATGAATATATTTAGCTTTTAAACGTATAACTTAAGAGAACATTTCAACGTTGAAGGGGCTCATAAATTGCTAATTTTGGAAGGGGCTCATAATTGTAATTTTGAGGTCAATTGCACCTGGCCTTAGAGCGGAAGCAAAAAGTTGACGAATTCAAAAATTTTATTCTTCTCACAACCGCACAGTCTAAGAGCACAAATATTTATGATTGTAAAGCAGGAAGGCCTCACTCTTGTGATCCGGGATAGCGGGTTCTGGAGACCCGCAGGGGCGGGGCCAATTGGTATCTTAGTATTTATAATTAAAGTGACGTATTATGGTTTCTGGGGCTCGCAAGAGCATTATCCATCTTCTACTAGAGTCACCTATATACATATTGTAAGGACTTACTCTGAGATGTATATGTCCTTTTGATTTGGGGTAAAGGTCAGTGCACTGGTACACTCAAGTAGCAATATGGTTTCGCGGGTTATAGAAAGCAAGTATATCGGGTTTTAACTTCAGAGTCATCTAATATATAGCATTATGTCTATCTTGAGACAAAGACTGTTCTTTTGAATTGTGTGGAGTCAAAGGTCAAATGCACTGGACTCAAAAGCAGCAATACGCCCGTTGGACTTATGATAATCAACCCCTAGTTGAGAAAACTTGCTTAGCCGGGTGCGTCCACGTGGGCATTTTTTTGTCCGGTGTGTGATGTTCTCTTCTTGACTAATGGGATTATATTTACTAATATATTGACTTGTACTAGATGAATCATTAACCGTTCTTCCTGCTCTAGAATCCGAATATACTTAGATTCAAAACAATTTTTTCTTTTTGGTGTATCAAATTTTATACTTAAACTTTGAATTTGGAGTAGAAAGATGCTAAAATATCAGATTTGGCAAAGGTTACTATAGACTTGCTGTATCTTCTTCTTTGGGTTAATTGTTCTTTACCACACGCATGTAAAATTAGAAGATCTAATTTTTGATGCTGTCTTAAGACACGGAGAACAGGATCTTTTCTGCTTTCACATATTTTGTGTGATTATGTATTGATGAACACATAGTGTTGAAGAAAATGAAGTTTTCTATTTTGGGAGATTCTAAACTCTGTTCCCCTCCTATCAATCGTTAGTTTGAAAGATATTTTGGAGGCTAAGATTGTAAGTGAAGCTTTCTGAGTTTTCTTTGCGTACTATATGACTTAACACAATTACGTCTTCTCAGTCTTAAGTTCTTTCTCTCCAGTCTGAATGAAAGACAGGTTAGGTTCTAACTTTCCTCTATATCTGTATTAATTACTGCCCTGTTATGATTAATGTTCTCAGGACCAAACCAAATTGTTAGTGTTTAAGAAGGACAGTTTAAGGACAACATCTACGTTCTTTTGACAGATTTTGTCATTCAAACAGGGCTTGTGGTTCTTGAGAAGAACATTTTTCCTATATAATCATATGTAAAACTTTGATCCCCTATTGGGGCCCCATCGTACCCCCCCGGAGGTCAAGATCTGAACAAACTTGAATCTCCACTATATCAGGAAGCTTTCATATAAATGTCAGCTTATCTGGCCCAGTAGTTCTTTTAAATGACACCACCCTATTTTTGCATTTTCGTGATTATCTCCCCTTTGAAGGGGGCCCAGTCCTTCATTTGAACAAACTTGAATCCCCTTCACCCAAGGATGATTTGTACCAAGTTTGGTTAAATTTGCCCCAGTAGTTCTTCAGAAGAAGTCAAAAATGTGAAAAGTTAACAGACAGACAGACGACGGACAACAGGCGATCAGAAAAGCTCACTTGAACCTTCGGTTCAGTTGAGCTAAAAACTATATGCCCCTGAATCAAAGATTCCGGGGGCATAAAAAGCTTTCAGATTTAACCAACAAGATTGCTGTGTATAGATCTCATTTATTATGTTACAGGGACATTGCCCTTTCTTCCAAATTCCCATTAAAGGGGCATAGATACAATCTGAATTGAAAATTTTTAATGTTACAAGGGTATTTCTAGTACCAAACCATGTACCTAACGTTGTCACAACAGGATATAACTATTGCTAGTGATATTAAACAAGGATTCTGCAAAGAGGGGCATCCCCCTTACAACATGCATATGTACAACAACAAGTACCATCTAGCAATTAATTAGCGTCCCTTGGGTAGGGAACTGTTTCATTTAATTACGTTTGCTCCAGTGGATCTGTGTGTAAGGTTATAAACAGGATAAATCAATCACAATACAAAATTTTACTTCAAAATCAAATTTCAGATTAGAATATATCTTGATGTATACTATGGTATAAAGAGCAATAGGAACTTGGGGAATCTGTTTTACAACAGAAATCTGCTTTCAGCAAGTTACAAGGGCAAGTACTGCAACAGTACCTTACAGCAAAACAAACAAACAAAAACAAAATGGAAAACAACACATTCTCGTCATAATCCTAGCAATTGTTTAAACAACCATATGGTTCCAGTTCTAACAAAAACATACATTAGAGAATTTCAAATATCACAAAAATTAGCACCATACATTTCAAAGTTTACAAAATAATAAATCAAGACATTGGAGAATACAATATAGTACAATATATGAAAAGCCACATGAAAAACAGACATACAGCCTGGAGGCTCAGATCCAAAAGCCACCTCAACAAGATGTGTTTGTGAAACACTGATGTCCCCATTATGGCTGCATAGTAATTCTGTGTTCATAAAATAAAGATCTTGTCAAAATGAAATATGATCAAAAGCCCCATCACTAACCAATCAAAAGATCTGGCCTTGAAAGTTTGTTAAAAGGAGATCAAACTTCCAGGTCAATGTAAAAAAAATTTGGTACTAAAGATGTCAAATGGGATACACATGTAAAATATGAAAGCCTTTCATTTATACAATCCCTGAAACGTTCTACTTTATCATTTTTCCGTGCAGTCACCGTGCATTCTGCGTGCGGTCACCGTTCACAGTTTTGCGTTCAGCCAGTCATTTTCATTCATTGTTCAGCGTGCATTCACCGTTCACCAAATTGCATTCAGCGTGGGGTCACTGTTCGCTCTGCGTGCGGTCACCGTGCGTGTGGTAAAGTAGAACGTTTCAGGGACTGTATCACTTACTATCAAAAAGTTATGGCCAAGTTTAAAGTTTTTCAAAAATACATATTAAAGAGGTCAAGGACATGAGGTATAAAAATTAAGGTCTTGTCAAAAAGGCATATACACATGTGAAGTATGAAAACTGATCACTAACCATTCAAAAGTTATATGGCCTAGGTTCAATTTTCAAAAGTAGATCACAAGCTTAAGGTAGAAAATGTTAGTACATGTACCAAAAGAGAGGTTTTGTCACAAAGATTATACATGTGAAATAAGAAAGCCATCTCGCCACCTATTCAAAGTTTTAGCGGACAAACAGACTAAACCAAAACCTATATATGTTACAGTTAGACTGTGTAACTAGGGATTTTCGCGAAAATCCCTAAAACTTTCAGGGAATTCGTGAATCACTGTTTCACTTAGTGATTTCATGAAATCACTAAAAACTCTAGGGATTCGTGAAATCACTGGAAATGACACCTTTTCATTATTACAGGATCTTACTAGGTGCGATTCCTGACTGATTATTTAGTCTAACACTTAATTCACTCCAATCCAATTTGCAGATCACAAACAAAACTGCTCTGCAGTGGTCAAAAGTAGTCAATAAGGTGAGAAACCAGCCATTGTCATTGTAATTGATCTCATAAAGCCCCGATTTTATTTCAAATGATTAAAAACTACACAAAATGAAAACGGCACTTTTATGTACATATTAAACACATTTTGTGATTGATATTTTGTACAGATTTTGTACCACATTTTTGCAAACTTGTGTATAGATTTTTGACTCAATTATAATCACACCTTTATAAAGGCATTGTACAGGTTTGTGCTTGAAAATTATCACATGTATGTCGGAAGGTCTTCTTTATTTAATTACATGTAATAAGTAAATTCTTCAAACATTAAGGGTCATCCCCTTGAAAATCAAAGTACCAAGTACCAACCAATTATGAAATCACCAAACAGAGTAGCTAATTAGCTAATAATTTTAATAATCAGTCAGGAATCGCACCTACCATGGTAGTAAGATTGTGAAAAATGAAGGTGTCATTTCCAGTGATTTCACGAAATCCCTAGAATTTTTAGTGATTTCATGAAATCACTACCCCGGTAAGTGAAACAGTGATTTCACGAATTCCCTGAAAGTTTCAGTTATATATATATATGCCCCTAAATCTCTGATTCTGGGGACCCAAAAACAAAATCAGCAAGTCCAGAACCAAAAGCCACCTCAAATTAAGGAAGATCTAACATGAAACTCAGTTCAAGAAATAGCATCAACTCTGGGCCATGAATTGCATTCAAAAATGCACCATTAGCACTTTGATACATGTATAAAATACTGGAATCTTAAAATGGCATATTTAGAATTTGAAAGACATCCACACAGAGACTTCTATATCAAATTTGATCCTTGAAGATTGTCCATGTATAAATTTCACCCATGTTGAGTTGAGGAATTTGGTACAGTCACGACCATTCCAGTACAATCCCATCCATTCCGAGTAACTCCTTTGGTTCTGATTGCTGTACAAGAAGCTGGTTCATCAAGCAGGAGGGTGGGGATCACTCTGAAACAATAATTTGAATGAGAGACACTTTTACACACGTACAGATATATGAGCAACTTGTCCACCACAGAAATCATAATGAATGAAAATTTGCAAAATATAGACCTACTGTTAGCGGGAATTCAGCTACAAATCCCAGAGTAAGCAACCCCCCCCCCGAAGAAATAGAGATACATTATTTATTTTCTACCAAGCTCAGTGGGTGGTGTATTTGGATCCTCAACCCCTCATATATGTGTGCATCCAATATTTCCTCTTAGTCTATCTACAACAGGGGTGGACATTTAGGTAAAAAGGATTATGGGAGTTTTCCCCAACACAGAAAATTCTTAGGCTATATAAGCAGCTAAAATTTTCTCCATCCCTATCACAAGAGCTCAATATCTATTAATTGGGCCATTTGCTGTGCTGGCTATAAATACTTCATAAGTGGATCTCTAACAACATATGTCCCCTCATTCCCCATACAAACACACTGTACAAGAACCTTAGTATATAGTATACAGATATAAATAGAATGCATGATACCGAAACTTTTGATACCTCAGAATAAGCAGGGGGTCGTCTGTAGTCATACACGAAGGTATACATAGGAGTGAAGGTAACACTGCCCATCTGACCCGGGTCATCATCTTCGTCCAGAATACTGACCGCTCCTTCTATGCTCTCACAGTACGTGGGTGGGTCTGCGGAACATAAATGAACATGCAGTTAATGTCAGTGGCTAGAGGCATATGAACGTTATTTTCAAGAGGGTCTGAATTTTGTATTTTGTGATATCGCAATGCCCACAAAATCAAATATTTCCTACAAACATAAGGAATGATAAAGAACAAAACCTTCAACCATGGAATCAAGCCCTTTGGGGCATGGACATGTACATTCTTCTCAAAGCACTAAAATATGACTACAAGAAGATGGAAGATTCTACAGTAATCACAGATACCATTTATCATCACAGGCAGGGACCAACATCAGTGGTTGTCTAATCAAGGACAAGTGAAATCTTCGTTTCAGGCAAGTGGAACTCTAGACATACTTGCCTAGATTCACCTTCATAAATACATTTCTTGTTAACCTGTGGTCACACCAGATATTCATGTCAATTACCCCAGAAAATTTGGAAAGAAAGGTTTTACACAGTCATGCATCATTCAATTGACAGTAGTGCCTAAACAATTCAAAAGATTGAGCAGACAATATCTTCCTATGTACAAAAGAACTGATCCTAGATGTGACCTCAAAATCAATAGGGCCATGTACCCCTTAGAATGTACCCGTGTACCAAGTTTGGTATCTATCAAATGATGCTCGAAATATGGAGGAGACAAAATGTTACTCCTTTAGTTATTAAGTTTAATGTCTGTAAAGCAAAGGGTTCTGATTCTCAAACATAAGAAACTAGGAAAAGAATGATGAATGTGGGCCAATCACATGAATGGCCCACACGCTGAGTATTGAACCCATTAATAGTAGTAGGAGTTTAGTGATCCTTTGCATGCATCTGATCCTTGCTTAGATCTACGGTTCGCGAAGATAAGTTTTTAAGGAATAGTGCAATAGATTGACCTTAGCCTTTAGATTGCAATTAAAAGCCCTGTAAAAATCAGTAGGTTTCATAACTCGTCGTTGCCCATGGTGCATCATTTGGAGTTTGATGATCCTCTGATTGGATGCTGTGTCTCAAAACTTTTCACAGTTATTTTTAGTCAGTATCATGGATGTCGTGACTTTTGACCTTGAACTGAATATTCTATAAGTGGTTCACAACGAGTTTTTTAGCAATAGTCCAATAAAGAGAACTTGACCTTGAACCTGACCTGAAAATCATATAGGTGTGCTCCTCGTCTCCCATGGGTAAAAAACATGGTAGGGTGCAAAGGAGTTTGATGGATACCTCTGATGAATACCACCTATTCTTTTAAATCTTGGTCACAAGATTCCATACACAAACACGATCAGTCTCATTGGACCGCACAGTGCTGATAATTATTCTCTCCACAACTAGTTGCGAAAGGATATAAGAATCTTCTTACACTCTCTCAAAACTCGTCATAAGCAAGTTTTTGAGTTACTTCTCCTTTTTACTAAAGAAATTCCATTAACTTCACAATAACGAAAGTCAAAATGTTCAAAAGGTCGAAAGGGAGCTTTGCCCTGTATGGCGTATATACCTTTCAAAATTTTCCCATCTGCATTAGCCAAGTAGCCTTTTTTCCATTATTGCATCGAAAACTGAAAAACACTCATTTTTTGAAGAAAAAGTTGTCATATATATCAGATAATTTGTCCTAATAATCGAAGGGAGGCTTACTATCAAGTGGATAATTACAGCTGTCCACCAAGTTTCATATTAATTGGTGCAGTAGCCTTTTGAGTGTAATCGGACTGAATAAAGCCTGTTTTCGACTTTTTCACGAAAAAGTCCTATAGACTTTCTTGAAACGTGAAATCAAAATCTTGCCTAAAATCGAAAGGGAGCTGACCTCAATAGATATTTACACTGCCTAGCAAAGTTGTCATATTAATGGTGGCAAGCCCTTTTAGTTATCTGCGCGGAAAAAGTGTTTTTGTGTACGGGACCGGGATGGATCAGAAAAGTCTGATTACTGATAGGGCTCGCGCCAGATAATACAACAGGACAGGGCCTTAATATATGCTGATTATTATGTTCCAGTTTGGCCCTTGACCTTGTGATCATTGGCGAATCTCAGATAGATATAATCAGGATTTTCTTTACTCCCTAGAATCCTGGGCTCAGGGCCATCATATTGGGAGAAAATAGGACTGATTTGTAGTTGGAATTGGAGATGTTATTTTTCGAAGCTAAGCTTAATGGGCTTAGCAGTTATGGTAATAGATATCTAGATTATCGACAAATCTCATTGTGAGTCTGGCTTAAATCTTAGATGAAGTCTTAAATTTCCTGTCTTGGAAGGAAAAAAAGAGTCAAACAAATTTTTTGCAAAAGATTGGCACTGGGGTTTGGATAGTCCCCAATCAAGAAGCAATCCACTGATGAATGATCTTAGTACTGGTGACTTGTCATAAATAATTGGCATATTCGTTTGCAGTAGTAACTTCGATTTTTGGAAATATTCCATATATGCAAGTAATATCCCTATTCCAGATTCAAACGCGAATGATCAACGAAAAATAGAGTGATTAGTGGGGCTGAAGAATGATTGGGTGGTATTCATCTGAACTTGAACTTCTGCGCCTTTGAGTGTTTCCGGTCTCATTTTTACTCTCCAGTCCAGGCCTTAGATAAACTCATAAAGACGAGGTGTTAATAGGGTTGTCACGCTCCAACTTGACCGCTAAGTTTTACGTTGTGTCTACAGTCTTTCAAATCTCCACCTAGTTTTAGTCCGCGTTCATGCAACCGTTAGTGCCGTTCAATGTCTGTCTATTCATAGCTTTTGATCGGTTTTAGGAAATAGATTTTGGTTTGAGAATGGGCTTTTGACAAGTCTTCGTGATCGCTATATTTCTGCTGCAACTTTGGAGTTTGTTATTTAGAAGTACTCAGACACTCAACTTCTGAACTTGGCTCCCATGCTTGTTTCGAGCGCCAGTCTGCTGCACGTCTCTCGCTTTCATCTCAAATACTCTCCGCATTGTTGTGTGTGTAGTGGATTATAGGGTTTTTCAGAGTACAGCATCAGTGCCCAGCAACTTCCACTATGCCTAGTTATGTATCATATAAATACAATAGCGTTCTAATTAACTCACACCTCCATAGCATTTATGATACTCAGGGGAATAATTTTCCGCTTAACTAGAGGTAATGAATAATATTGATAACTACATCTGACATCCTGTCAACCTTTAGTTGCCTTCATGGGTGTAATTATTGGTAACATTAGTCTATTTCCTGGTTTCTTTTTCCCTCTTCTGTTTATTATTCAGAATATCGAACATCAATCGCTCAAATATAGCTATGACAATTGTTTTCTATAATTCTACTTAGAGTATATTGTTTTATTTTTGTATCATCCAACTTGGGAACATACAGTTTAGGGGTGTTAGGTTATGGGAAACAAAGGTCCTTCCCTTTCACATGCCTGGGAATGGAGAAGGTACCTAGAGAACATTCAACACTGCTAAGGAACCGGATCTAAAAATATAAACATCAAGTCCAGATGTAGAGTGGGAACCAGTGGACTCAGAGAGAGAGAGGATTATGAGTCTCATGTCAAATTAATCTCACATGGGAGTGGGAGTTCCTGTATGGCTTTCACTGTCAACTGGTTTCTTAAAATTTGGACGAGGTATGTTTCAGTGAGGAGTTGGCAGCTTGACCAAGGTTATCCGCTAATAAGGATTTCCGGGCAAGATGGTCTAAGTTCACAGCATAATTCTAACAAAATAATAAGGATCAAAATTTTCTATATTGATGCGCACAAGTAACTTATGAGTTCTTGCTACGAGTATATCAACGTTTCTTTAAATTTCGGGATAAGTAGTCTACAGAGGAGTGCCTACAGAAGGTATTGCAATGAGGGATTTCCAAGGTAAATTTCTAAGTTCAAACAGGGCATAATTCACGAAAAAAATTAAGTGATTCAAAACAATTTCTAGTTTATGATATACTGCACTACTACAGTATGATGTTCCTTGCTACTATATCAAAGTTTTCCTTTGAAATTCGATAAGTAGTTTAGAGAGTTGCTACTGACAAGTCCAAAAAATGTCTTCCCCGAACAAGTGGGGGGGGGGGGGGGGTACTAATGGACAATTTTCACTTGTAACCTCCAAAACGTGGTGGTTAATGGCTTTCTGTGTATGGAGGTGGTGCTGGTAGTAAGGCGAAATCTCGCAACTGTTGCGTTACTGTCTGCTGTTCTGGTGTCGTCCCTGGACGATATGCACTGTCCTATCACCACGGGAGCTTGTAAGGCCAAGTTCGGGACCCGGGATGTCAGCGACACCGTAATTCAACACATACAGTCCCTGAAACGGTCTAGCTTTACCATTTTTCCTGCGGCACCGGCGGTCACGGTGTCCCGTGTCGGTCAGCGGTGGTTCACACGCGTGCGGTTCACGTTCACAATTTTGCTGTCAGCGTGCGGTCACCGTTGCGTTCACCTGGTTCCGTGCGGGTAGCGTCCGTCACCTGTGCGTACCGCGTCAACCGTGCGGTCAGCCTTCAGAGTGTTGTTTTCTCGCATTTGAACTTCGGAACTCCAAGGAAAAAGCATCTGTTACATTACGAAGCGCAGATAAATGAGAAGTATGAAGCGCTGATAAGTGGAAGGAAATAATCTTTTATGTTAGAAATTTTATCCTGAGATACAGAATTGTCAGAATCGCTGGATGTCGTTAATGCTAATGTTACAGTAATAATAAAAAGTGGTTGACCTACGGGTAAGACACCGCCGTGTTTGTTTAATTGCATCTTCTAGGGTGTTTGGTTATTGCAGGTATAGCATGATGTATTCTCGTACTCGAATTCCTGAAGCCATACATGTACACGTCGTAATCCGGATGTCGTTACAGTGCTAATAAAAAAATACTGTGTGACACGGGGTAAACCGTCCTCTTGGGAGTGATGTCTTAAGGCAGGTACAAGTACAAAATAAAAAACAAAAACAAACATTGTGTTGACACGGGTACACCGTCCCGGTTTGTTTAATTGGCCATGATTTTAAGGGGTGTTGTTAATTGTCAGGTCATACATATTGTATTTGCCTCGTGCCCGAAAATTTGAAGCCAATCACTGTAGCATGCTTCATATTGCAAAAAAAAAAACAAACATTATAAGCTTTTTTTCTTTTTTGCAAATACTGTGCATTTAGAAACAGAAAATAATTAATAAAGATACTGTACGGTTGTATATTACATTTAGCAGAAATACATAACAGTAATGCTAATAGAATTGCCATATTTTCATACAACATGCGTATCAAATGTAGTTTGTTTATCATTTATTTCCATTGATTGGAATGTATTATGTTTTTCTTACCTAATATTATTATTATGAAATCAATTATTAATAATTTTTTCAACCCTAATGATAAATTTCCAAACCCAAGGTGCGAGAAAAATTCCGGAAATATTCCAATGATTAAGTCATATTGCGGTCAGCGTGCTCACCGTCCATGCGGCCTTCGCTGGTCCGGTCCGCGGTTAGGTGCGGTCCACCGCTAACCAAATAGCGGTAGCGGCGGTCACCGTCCCGGTCACCGTGCGTTATGCGTCGTCACCGTTTGGCGGTCAGCGCGTCAACCGTCGCGAGTACGTGCCGTGTGAAAGAAGACGTCAGGACTGTTACACATTACACACATGCATCATACACTTGAAAAACTTATTGTAAGATAGTGAATAAGACACGTTGGGCTGTGATGTAAGGAAACAACTCTTGATGGATTCAATTAAAACTCCTAACATACGTGTAAAAATGTACACATACGCTCCAGTTCTACAAGATTTAACTCTAGCATGTTTGATCTATATAGTGCTTACTCGTCGTCGAGGATCAAAACGTTACATAGCTTTTTCATATTAAGCTCTTGCTATCATGTATCAAATTTCTGACCTCTCTTACAGCCCTATGCATCAAGAGACTAAGAGCGTTCATGATCATGCACGATTGATAATAGTATCCCATTCTTCTCCATATCAGCAAGGCATCACATAACACCTTCACAAAGTCCCAAACTACAGATCTAGCATTCCGCTTAGACAAAAAAAAAACTCTCTTCTAAACATCAACACTAATACAAATAATTCTGATACACAAGCTTGGCTCCTTAAATCTAATTCTGAAGTCATGAACCTAACCGCGTGAAATGTTGACTTAAATTCAACAAGCTCTTTGAGTATGCCCACTCCCTCCATAAAAAAATGGATCCAAAAACAAAACAACAACACTCCATACCCCAGCTTAATAGACAATGTGTAATACATACCTCAATGAATACTTGACTTGAGATACACAGTCCCTGATGTAAGGGACAGCGGCGGAATTCGATCTCTGAGAATTCCCACACTCCTCCGCCGCCCCACTCGGGAACCTGGTCAATGACCGCTGCTTAATATATACATGACATACATAAGGGAACCTGTCCAATGACCGCTGCATAGATCTAACTGTACATACCAACAGGGGAACCTGTCCAAGTTCACCGCATAAATATATACAGTCATGACAACATGAGGAACAGTCAATTTCACAGCATTAGAATATACAGTGTTACCTGACATATGCTGGGAACGCAGTCAATGTTTCACAGCATTATAATATACACGTACATACATAAGGGGAACCGTCAATGTTTCATTTCTTAATATCATACATAGCATACATGGGAACCAGTCAAGATTTTCACTAGCATTATATATACAGTACATAACATTAAGGGGAACCTCAACTTCATGGTACTATTAACATGTAACATAACATACTGGAACCATCCAATTTAAAGCATATAATACACGTACATACAACAGGGAACAGTCAATGTCAGACATGCATATATATACAGGTACATACATTACAGGGAACCATGTCGAATGTGTCACAGCATTTAACTACACGTACATCCAGGGAACCTGTTCAATGTAACTGTACTAATATACAGGTACATTTACAACAGGGAAACCAGATCCAATGTTCAAGATTCAATATCCCTGTACATTACATGACAGGGGAACCTGTCAATGTTCACAGCAATTATATAATACCACGTACCACAATACAGGGAACAGTCAAATGTTCACTAGCATTATACTATAGCTGTACATACATAACAAGGGGAACCAGTCAATGTTCACAGCAGTATAATCACGTACATTACAACCAGGGAAGCTGGTCATGTCACTTGTATCTATCAATATACAATGAATACAGTACAGGGAACCAGTCAATGTTCACTAGCATTATAAATACATGTACATACATTAACAGGAACCTGTCCAATGTTCACCAGCATATATATACATCGTACATACCAAGCAGGGGAACGTCAATTTACAGCATTGATATATATAATACATACATACAGGGTAACATCATGTCACACATTAAATAAGTAATACACAGGGGAACTGTCATTCACTGTAACTACATATAAACATGTAACAATATACAGGGGACTCCCAAGTTCCACTACATTATATTATACATGTACAGTACAGGGAAAATGCGAATGTTCACAGCAGTTATATATACACTACAAACAACAGGGACCAGTCAATGTTCACAGCAAAATTAAATGTTAAGATTACTTACAGGGACTGTCAATTTCACCACAATTATATAGTACACTGACATACAAAACAGGGAACCAGTCAATGTCACAGCATGTGATATATAAGTTGTACCATAATACAGGGGAGACCAGTCAAATTGTTCACATACATTATACATTACATAACTTCAGAGGGGAACTGTCAAATGTCACTGTAACTACTATATATACATGTACGATACAGTATCAATGGGAACCTGCGCAATGTTCACTACATTATATTATACATTAGCATATACAGGGAACCTGCCAATGTCACAGCATATATATATCATGTATATTACTTACCGGGAACTTCAATGTTCACTGTAACTTATAGTAATACAATTTACAATACATACATGGGGAACTGTCCAATGTTCACCGTACATCTATATCAGAGTACATATAAAACCAGAGATAGCAGATCTCCTATGGCGGCTGTTTACCGGCGAAAATATGTGACGGTTCCTCCATAAAGTGCTAATTTATTGATTGGTTTGATAATTATTGTTGTAATTTAAATATATCATTTCTTATCATATGAATTTTGAATCGATTGCAACAAATTTGAACTGATTTGTGATAACAAAGTTGAGTTATTTACAAACAACTAAGTAAATTCGTATACATTTCCTGAACTCGCTGGATTTGGTCTGACTCGGGATGCATTGTATACGCCTTTTTGAAACTTCTTGTTTGTTATTTCACGCTTTAAAGTGGAAGCTCTTCTTAGAATTGATTGTAATCTTGAATGTTTTTTGTAATAGTATTAGAGGTTTTGCACGTCATATCCTTTCATTATTAAATTGTATACCGCAATCAATCGTTAACAGTGTAGCATTTTATTACCGGAAAGCAATAGGCGACCGCGAGATGTATACGAGACTTGGAGAAGTCTATATATGTCTCTGATTATATATACATGTAGATACATTTTCAGCAAATTTGCTGGACTGTTAAATTCACAAAAATATTATTTGTAAATAATATTCTCAGAAAATACAATGTCTTCTAGCATTGAAGTCCAGATTTGTAAAATGTTCACATTGGGCAAGAGATTAAGTGGACAATTTTTTTCTTCTTGAAGAAACTTACATTTATTTATTTAAAAAATTAAGAACCACAGTTAGGAGGAGTTTCAATCCTCCATTTAATTAAATGCAACACTTACACCTTTTTGTAACCCACATCATACTGAGAACAAATATGATTTATACTTTATTATCATAAATGGACTTTCATCCTTTGTGCTAGCTTTGCCTCTCCTGGCTAATGGTTAGATAACTTTGGGTCAGGAGCATCAGTCTAATTTTAAACATCTACATCAATCAAACAAATTTGTAATCTCGATATTCATTCTAATTTTTCTAGAGACTTTGCCATTGGTTAGTTGCACAAAGCTCATTTAGGACCAACTAGTTTTTTTCAATGCAGTCCCTTTTTGAGAAATGAAGTTCACAAAATATTGTTGACAGCAAGAAACATTATTTGTATAAGAGATACAAATAAACGGTACCATTCCTAATGCTTGTCACCATCAATTTTCCCAAATTTTGAGGCTACAAATTGCCCATTAAAAAACTCACAATTTACTTTATATGAAATGTGCAAAATAAATAACTCTAATTTCTTCACTTCCTCTTAAATTGAAAGAAGAGATCAATAAAATTACACTCATATATTGTAAAATTGTAAACAATGAATATATATCCTTGTTTGTCTATAAAACTTGGTTTATTCAGTGTTAATTTTGAAACAAAGGCCTTTCGTTAACCTGAAAAAAAAATCTAAATTTCTTCTAATCTGTTGTTATCTCCAGTTGAATGGTTCCCATATGGAAGAAAAAAACATTGAGAGTGAAATAGCACCTACCAGAAATGGTACAAAACCTGGTTTTCCGTAGCTTTGACTTGTTGCCAGCGAAGAAGAGTTGTGACTGGAAGAGGGTGGCTTGAGGCAACACAGTACGAGAAGAATGGTTGCTGAATTCGGCAAATATCTGGATAGATTCACCTGTTAATGGAGGTCTAAAATGTACATGTGCACAGTATGTAAAAGAAAGGCTTTTTATATTCAGGTAAAATAATGTCACTCTTGGACAGACCCTGACTTGGCAATTATATGGCAATTATACTTACTCTTATCTACATTGCAATGATTTAACAAACCTTGTCATGACTTGTGAGTATGTTCTCTCTCTCTCTCTTCTCTCTCTCCCTCCTCTCTCTTTCAATGTTGATATTATGTATGATACTGTTTTATTGCATTTGTAAGTTTGAATCTTGTGTCTCAATAAATACTATCAAACTAAAAAAAACTAGATGTGTCGGTGCGAACACGAATGCCCCCGCCTACAGTGAAGGTCTAATGAAGGAAATTCGTAAGGTGTGAAATTTAAAAGTTTTTCATATGCTAGAACTGTGGCGTATCCATATATCAAATTTGAGTTGAATGTGTGCAGTCGTTGCAGAGATAATGAATGGAAACGGAAAATTTCTGATTTTTTCTAAAGTTCAAGAGGGCTAACTCTCGTCAAAAATCATCCGGACCATGACCAACTTCGAACTTGACCTGCATATTCCTGTGACATATCCATATACCAAATTTGAGTTGAATGTGTGCAACCGTTGCAGAGATAATGAACGGAACAAAAAAATTCTGATTTTTTTTCCAAGTTCAAGAGGGCTAACTCTGTCAAAAATCATCGGACCATGACCAACTTCGAACTTGACCTGCATATTCTTGATGATATATCCATATACCAAATTTGAGTTGAATGTGTGCAACCGTTGCAGAGATAATGAACGGAAACGAAAAATTTCTGATTTTTTTCCAAGTTCAAGAGGGCTAACTCTTGTCAAAAAACATTGGACCATGACCAACTTCGAACTTGACCTGCATATTCTTGTGAAATATTAATATACCAAATTTGAGTTGAATGTGTGCAACCGTTGCAGAGATAATGAACGGAAACGAAAAATTTCTGATTTTTTTCTAAGTTCAAGAGGGCTAACTCTGTCAAAAAATCATCGGACCATGACCAACTTCGAACTTGACCTGCATATTCTTGTGATATATCCATATACCAAATTTGAGTGAATGTGTTGAACCATTGCAGAGATAATGAACGGAAACCAAATGATGACGGAAGGACGAATGACGGAATGACAGAATGACGGAACAGAAGGTAACACTATATGCCCCCGGCCATTTGTATGGCGGGGGCATAAAAATAAATAATGTCACACAAGGTAAATGAATGTCAGGTAAAGAATGTTCATAGCTAAAATAATGACAGAGTACTAATTGTTAATACAGTCAAACCTCGTTATCTTAAGCCCTATGGGAAAGGGAAAAAACTTCGAGGTATCTGTGCATTCGACATATTGAGGGTAAAAATACTTATAAAATAGGTGGCTGGAACTTCCATATAATTCGACATAGCCAAGGTATTCCAGATATCCCTATATAATCAGTGTTCGAGATGACGTAGTACCTTTAACTGTATTTATACGTGGCATCTCTGAACATCCTAATTATTCTTTTAAAAAAACCTCCCTGTTTACCTGGACAGTAACCTCGTCTGTCTGTGCGGGCCGTGATAGACACGGGTCCAGACGTACAAAACCAACAACACAAGGTCTTCTCAACGTTGCTTTCCACAAAGTTCTAAATTTGAAGATCAAAATACATTTTACTTTAAAGTTAAGTACATAATCAATTTACTAATTTGTCAAAACAAGAAATCTGTGAGCCAATGCTCACTAGTGATAACCCCCGCTCCAAACTTATTAGAGCTGTCAATATATTTGTACATAATTCCAAGTTCTCGACAAACAGGAAATAGATGTGCATGGAATCTAAAAATGCATCCTACAATACACCATTACTACATGTATATAAACCTTCTTACAAAATATTAGTAGTTTGTGATATATAGTTACAGAGAATTATGTTAAGAAAACGTTGCATATGAGCACTGTTAATTCTTGACAAACAGGAAGTAAATGTTTGATGAATCTGAAAATGCATCCTACAATACACCATACCTACATAAAGCTTAATGCAAAATATTAATAGCCTTTGATATATAGTTGTTGAAAATTACTGTGGAATCATTTTAATTCGTGGGGGCCAATGTTCATGGATAACCAAATTTTGCTGGTTTGTGGGGACGTAATTTCGTGGGTAATTGATACATAATGCAAATGGTATACTGTGGAATCATCATTGTTCGTGGGGGACCAATGTTTGTGGATCACTCTTACTCACGAATTAACATCCCCACGATTCCACAGTAATATATATAAAGATTAAAAGGAAAATAAAACATGTTCATGGGGACATAAATTTGTGGGTAAGAGCGACTCATGAACATTGGTCCTCCACGAACATTGATGATTCCACAGTGTGTTACGGAAAAATGTGAGAGGGAAGGAATGGCGGACAGGGTTAAAATAGTATAACATCTTTCCATCATGAGATATATAGGGGTATAAAAACTTTTCACAGCTTTGATACTGTATATTGCAAACACGTAATCAATTTAACCAACTTCCGTGTTCACTGACCATATACTCGGGACGGTTGATGTCAATGGGACTAATAACTGTGAAGGCCTTCTTGGTTTTATGGTTGAATGACCATGGTTTGTCGATCTCTGCCTTGACCCAGTACCGAATGCTGCCATGCTTACCCTCAAAGGACGTGGAGATCCCACTGCAAAACAAACAAGATTTCATAATTGAACTTCAATCACACACAGTCTATCATAAATGCTACACTGATTTAAATTATCTTCTGTGCTTGTTTCAAAATTTGAAAATGAAGTTTACGGACCATTTAGAATAGAAATATCTCTTTTACACATATCATGTAAAGGGCTTCGTGCTAGCTTATACTATTTTCAATTGAGGTTTAATTTCATGGATTAAATAAAACTGTACAGATTTCACTTGTACTGTATAACAAGAATATTTGGCGCAAACATATTTTAGCACAATCAGTAATGGAAGTCTTTTGGCGCAAACTTATTTTAGCGCAATGAGACATTCTGGTCAATAATTTAATTAATATCAGTGAAAAAATTTTAGCTCACAACTTAATTTAGCGAAATTATACATCTGCGCTAAAGGCGCTAAAATAAATAGTGTGCTAAATGTACTCATTTTACAGTATGTACATTTCTAAATAAAACAAAGCTTGTCTAATTGTGTAACCTGAACACATATCTTAGTACTAAACACTGCATAATTATATATATAGTAGTAGTTCAGGCTGTATGGACTGTGGATATCAGCCTTGGTAGCTCAGCGGCTAAAGCACCCGACTAGTAATGCAGGGGTACCGTGTTTGATTCCCTGTCCAGCCATAGATTTTCTATCAAATGCAACAGTTTGGTGCTGTTGGCCACCCCATGCACTGCAGGTTGTCCAGCCTGGAGCAAAAAGAATCTGGGTTGTGTGTCTTCGAGGCCGAAGACAAATTAAAGGAAGGAGAAATGTAGCAGTTTAAGCTGTACGGACCTTGATTACATGCAATGATATATATTTTGGTAAGCTTGCTGTGATGAGTAGAAACCACTCAATTGATCTGCCCGTATCAATTACACATAAAAATATTTTGGTACGTCTCAGGCACGAGAGATGAGTAGAAGACAAGATCAGCCATGGGTATATCCGGCGTACACTTATATAGTGTTCTCAACAATAATGGTTATATAGTACGTTCAAGAATCATACCCCATTGGCAAATCAAAAGTGAAATTAAATTCATGATGACCAGCCTCCAAATTGTGATCCCTTCCATCCGTAACCTCTGAAAAAAAAATTGTTTTTTTAGATATCCAATTCAAACTGCAATACAATATATCTGACAGATAAATTTGACTAAATTTGCAAAAAATGCAGGCATGCTTTTCATCGTCCAACATGTACCTCCACCGAACAAGACTTGTCTCTTAAAGAAGTACTCCACCTCTGCATTGTAGTGTTCGGTATATAAACCCAGTCGGGTGCCCGTGTTCCTGGACTCCGTCCAATGAACTTTAGCCACACCCTTCAAGAAGATTCTCAGAGATCGAAGCTTCACATCTTTCTTGAGGTCCAGTACAACGCAGCCAGCCACGCGCTCCCCGGGGTAAAACACGGATTTATTCTCTGTCCAAAGAATTTCAAAACATTTCAGTTTCCCCATACCGTTTGTTAATCAATCCCTCGGAAATGGTCTTCATCTTTTGTATCACCAACCGGAAACCCCGCCAAAGTTGACATTTTTGCGGGAAAATAAGAGTTTATCCCGTGCCTGTTAGAAATGACATACAAAATACGAAATGATAAATTCATGGGCAGTTCAGTTTTTTTTAAAGATCGATCCCAGATTACACAAAAACACGCTGGTATCATATGTTAATCAGCTGTCCTTACCAAAGCGTGCGTGTGTATCGATCTCTAATCTCGTGAACCAGGTTTAACTATTTAACGAAATACTTGAAAATGCATACTCTAGCATGCATGTAACTGTACAGATCCTCTACTAATGACAATTCACGCTTCCACGCATTCATGAGCTTTACAGTATCAGAGACATATCATATTTGTCTCTGACAATATTAATGGAGCATGTATGATGTATACACATTTGACACAGGTATTAAAACTTGGTGGCCCATAATCTATAAGAAATATATTTACATGAATATTGGTGCCAAAAAAAAAAAAAAATGTTACAAATTTATTGCGCATTAGATTAGCTTACAATGCCATACATTCTGCCAAGTTGCCTAACAGCTCAACAGCAGGGACGATATCGATGAAGACAAGTTAATGGAATTCTAGCGGATGCCCTAGATCGAGTCAAGAAAGGCGCAATATGCGGAAGCCAACGCAGAAACTTGGATACACCCCGTTTGAATTAAAGCAGGAGAAAAATCAGCTCTAAGCCTCTTCAGCTAGGACAACATCAAGCATCCTAGCGGGAGTATCATGGGAAATGTGGGCAGATTTAGGAAAGAAACTATAGGTTATAGGTTTCCCACTTGGTGCAATCTAGATATCTATCATATTGGTAGAGTTAACCGTTTCATGGAAGGAAGCATGTGAAGAATTGGTGGATTATTGATTGATTATTTGTTGTTTTTCGTCCCGTCGAGAATGTTGAAATCACTCATATTGAGACGTCACCGTTGCCGGTGAAGGGCTGCAAATATAGACCTATGCTTAGCACTCATGGCTTTTAACAGTGAGGGTTCTTTTGCGTGCCTCACATACTGCGACACGGGATCCCCGGTTATAAGGTCATATTCGAAAGACCCGTGATTCTCACTTCTAAATGCCGAGCTCTTGGCGAAGGAGCAATCACTACCTATTCTAACGTCTTGGGTTTGACGCGGCCGAGTGCGAACACGGGGCTCAAACGCACGACCTCCCAATCACCAGGCGAGAGCTCAACCACTGAGCCACCGCTACCGGTCAGAATTGGTGGAAGCATGCATGCCAGTAACAAGACTGGAAGACGTGGCTATTCCCATCTTCGCAAGCCACGGGTCTTCGGTCCACTCCCCATGGAGCGGAGTGGACCGAAAACCCTTGGTTTGCGAAGATGGGCTATTCCCAGTAGAGGTAGGCTGTCGCGGGTTCCCTGCTCAATCCATGTGGAGACTGCTATTGTACAGAAGCTTGGTGTAGACGGACAACAAAGGAAGAATATACCGCCAGAAGAGTGGACAAAAGGGCAGAAAAACGGCCATCATGTTGGCTTTGGCACCAAAGAGAGGAGAAAAACTGGAAACCAACAGCAAGCGACACTCAGTGACTGATCACCACTGTGAACTAGAGGGTGTAGTAGTTATAGGGTCGAAACATCCAATGAAAGTTGGAATGTCTCAAGACCAGTCAGATCCGCAGTTTTCATGAGACAAGCTTGGGATGATATCAGGTGTCAGATGTTAACCAAAGAGACGTTTGACTAAGATTTAGCAGACCTTGTGTCTGTAAGTAGGTCATCATGTTTCTGGGAAACCAGCGGCTTCTAGGAAAGACTGGATGACGACCAGAAAAGACCAGTGGCACAGGAACAGACTGGTAACCATGGTATAGCGGGTTAGCAGCCCTGCATACTGTCTTCGCAAGAGGACACCTACAAAGCTACCCAAGGATAATACCCCCTTAATTATGAGATGAGAGGCTCGAATGGACATATACCAGGGTAAAGAACAGGACAAGTCAAAGGACAGTGAGATACAGACAAACATTGACAGGTGAAACAGAAACAGCAACATGCAGTTGTGGAAAGATACGAGGTCTCCAAATATATCAAGCTAGAACACAGTGCATCCAAGGTGGAAATCGGGAGCATTGTGCAGATGGAAGCCGCGTGCGGAACTCTGATGAGAGGGTGGGGATGCAAGTCAGGAGTTTCTCCGCTTCTGAGGGCCGAACTATAAGCAGAATTCCTAGCCGAATAAACCAAAGTGACAATAGAGACATAGAAGAAGACTTGGAACACAGCCAAAAACCAAAACAGAGAAAGCGAAATAACCAAAAATGGACGAAGATCAAAAATGGAGAGATCTAGAGAAAGAATTGAGTGTGATTTTGACATTCAGGAAGCCTATGAGAATGGTTACGTCAGGCGAATCTGGTGGTAACAGGGGAGAGAGAGAGAGAGAGGAGAGAGAAGAGAGAGAGAGAGAGAGAGAGAGAGAGAGAGAGAGAGAGAGAGAGAGAGAGAGAGCTTAGACAGTTAAAACGATGTTTCAAGGAGACGAATAATGAAGCTGAAAGATTAGATCTGCAAGGGTTAAGAGTTAAGAGACGACATCAGGGGCAAGATACAGAGGCTAAGACGAGCTGAAGGTATCAGGTGGTAAAAAAGGAAAGAGCTAGGAAAGGGGCTGGATTAATCAGAAACTTGTTTAGGTTGACGAAGAACTTCTTCAATGGAGATAAAGTAAGAACGTTACACCTATACACAAAGTGCACCGTACCAGCAGAGATTTGCTTAAGAACCATCCATTAGGGGAATGCAATCACATTGAAGCTGCCCTTACACCAGCTACAAAGATGAATGTCAAAGAACCTACACTGAAAGAGATCTAACTTGCAAGAGCAGGATCAGCACCAGGTCCATTAGGAATAGCATACAAAGTTTACAAGCAGTGTCCGATACTGCTAAGGAAACTCTGCATGGCAGCTCGTAAAGAAGGTTTGGAAGAAAGGAACTGTACCAGAGAGTTGGAAGGAAGCAGAAGGATGTTTTGTATCGAAGGGAAAGAAGTAAGAAACCATCGAGTAGTTTCGAAAATATCTTTGTTGAACAAGGAAGGCAATATTCTTTTTTCTCAGTCATCACAAACAGACAAACATCGTACATGACAGACAACAACTTCATCGATACATCCATAAAGACAGGTGGAATTCCGGGAATTTCAGGATGCGTGGAGCATAATGATGTTATCAGCCAACTTACCAGGGAATCAAAAGAAGGAAAGAGTGAGCTCACAGATGTATACTAGTAGTTAGATCTGGCAAATGATACGGCTATATCCCGCATCAAGTGATCACCATGGCGTTGACCCATTACAATATATTCCAGAGAAAATAAAACAATGATAATACCATTACCTGCAGGGAAAGAGGACTGATGTATAGTAACGGATCAGCGACAACAGATTGAACCAATTTGGAAAGAGGAATTGAAGCAGAGAGAGAGAGAGAGAGAGCAGAGAGAGAGAGAGAGAGAGAGATGTACCAGCAAACAGTGAATTTATGGATGATTTGACAGTAATACAACCAAGAGTCATGTCCAGGTATGATGGATTTCGAATGGCTGCATTTGATGAAACTGTGACATGGGCAAGTATGAAATTCAAACCAACGAAATTTAGATTCATGGTGATAAAGAAAGGCCGAGTGGCGTCCAAATTCCATCTTAAAGTCCAAGGGGAAGATATAACAGCCATATGCATTGTCAACAATCCAGTAAAAAGCTTAGGCAAATAGACTAAGGTTTGCTGTGAATAAGAAGAGTATCGAGAATCAAGTATAGGAGAATGGCCATAGAAGATCGAGAATTCGGGATTATCAGGGAAGTACAGGGCATGGATTTCTCGGCATGGTCTGCTCCCAAGATTAATGTAGCCATTCATACTTAGATACTACTTTCCAGTGACCCCAGTAAAGCAGATGGAAAGGAAATTCAACAGACACCCACGAAAATGGCTTGAAGTCCCACAGAACTTCACATCAATAAGACTGTATAGTACCATTGTCATCGGTAGTAGAGGAGTTTAAAGTTGCGAAGTGTAGATTGATTGTCACTCTGAGAGACTTACAAGATCAGAAAGGACGAGAAGCCGGAATGGTTACAAGAACTGTTTTTGCCCCCCCCCCCCCTTTTTGTCAAGCATTTTTCAAGCTATAATGATCGAATTACTAGTTTAGTAGTTACTGAACAGTGTCTATGTGCCTTTTTTTCTCTTTCTTTTCTTCAATTTGCTTGTCAAATTTAGAAGTCTCCCCCCACCCCCTTCAAAACAGAGTACTTAAGTGTCACTGTGTATGCTTGTCACGTTATTTTTAGAAATAATTGCCCCCCCATTGTATAACAGTCCCACGCCTATGATATTTAAAGTGTGCCTTTAGAGGCAGTGGCGTAGCTTACATGTATGCTTGGATGCTCAAGCATCCACATCATTTTGCCCATTTTTATGCGATTGTCCATTGAAGAATGTATTAATCAAGCAATGGTAAGAATAACGCAAGCTGTTCCTTCCAGAAGTGGGTGTAGGACAGAAAGTCACAGGAAAAAATAAGTCACGGAAATAAAGTTACAAATTTGGTAGGATGAAAAGTCACAGGAAATAAGGTCTCAAAAATTAAAAGTCACAGGAAAATAAAGTCACAATACCGTATATATTTTATTTCACCTATATTTATCAACATTTATGAATTGATTAAAATAATATATTTATATAATGATAATAAGAACATTTATAAAAATTCAGTACCCTTAAATAAATCACTTGTTTGGGTTTTTTAAACACTTTATATTGCATGTTCACTGCAAGTTATGATAGAATAAACTACTGTGGACTGTTAATAAAAATCATATTAATTGATTACTTACCCCTAATTTATCCCCTAGACTATGCTACCCTTTCATCTTAAGTTATACAAATTAATTAATTAAAGTATTCCTTATAGAAACAAATTTGTTTTTGTTATGTATATAAAAGCTTAATTGGATAATTTGGAGTTTAATTAACTACATGTACTTCTGATAGACCTAAGGTTGTTTGTGAACTTTTTGAATGCATCAAACATTAGACTTGCTAAACTCCTAAAATAGGGGAGTTCTGGTTTTTAAATGTACTATTTTTCAGGTACATATGCATTGTGATTAGTAATTTGGCAAAATGGGCCAAAAATACATATTTGTGACTTTATTTCCTGTGACTTTATTTCCGTTGACCTTATTTCCTGTGAACTTTCTGTCCGTGACTTTATTTTCCGGACTTTTTTTTCCTGTGACTTTCTGTCCGTTCCCCTAAATTATACACTGTCGGCCCATGTTCCTCTTCATTTAGTTGATGAAATTTCATAACTATAGTCGCAGAAAGTGCTATAGTATAGACGTTTCACAGGAACTCGACATTATAAATACATTTAATAAAAAAAAGCTATTGTCAGTATCTTTTACGGAATATTTAAATGTATTTTAACCGTCAAGTACCTATAGTGATACATTTTTGGTAAAAAGTCTTCGACATCGGATCGGCTTACGGCAAGCATATATAGATGAACGGACCAAGCAGAGTGACATAAAACTTCTTTAAATTGACTTTGGCTTTCCAAACTTTTAGGCTTCAAGCATCGCTGATGAAAAATTATTTTAATACGAAATGTGTCACATACAGTGCACCAATGTTTTCATTCAACATCTAATTATGTAGGGGGGGGGGGGGCTGACACCTCATCCATTTTGAACCAACATACCCCGATATCGCTTCCTGTGAGTGAAAATAAACACAACTTGTGACAGGATGGGATCATTGGAGATCACAAAGACGCCTTCCAAATATATTAACGCCAATACAATACTTTAAAATGATCACGCAAAATTTTTCCTTCGCCCACCCGCTATTTACTTTTATATTTCATTAAATTTTGCATAAATATAGTCCCACACTGGTTTGTTAATCTTTATTGCTCGTAGAAAAATATAAAAGTTCCGAAATCGGAGGAAAAATATGCGTAGGAAAACAACTGAAATTCTGTTTCAAATGTTTGATTTCCTGATTTGGAGTCACATTTAATCAAAGATAAAAATATGCCCAACACTACAAAATGTTATAGTCGACGCCTTCATTGTCTCTGACGAAAAAAACAACATTTTGGGACTCTGGAAACGGCTTCAAATATATTTTCAAAATTCCCAGAATCGTTTTCCGCAGTGGGCGTGGGATCTTAAGCGGTTCACAGACGACTGCCGCTAAGCATTCCATTGAATAAGTCCCTGGCTACGCCACTGAGAGGATACACATGCAGTCGGAGTATACGTCATATATTGGCAATAAAGCACATATATATATACAAGTGTTGTTAGCCATGGAATGTACTGTGCTACATAATGTTTTAGAACTGTAACAATGCTTTGTTCCTAAGATAAAAAGAGTCTCTAGAGACAAATTTCGTTTGCAGTCACAAGATGGAGAGGATTCTATAAAGATACAGGATTAATATATATGATATTTCTCATATGTTTGTATTTAAAGGACAATTAAGCAAAAAATGGGTTGTTTTTTTTAATTTTTTTTATCTTCTACAATATAGTCTTACAATGGTAACAATATTAGCCTGTTTCTCTAGGAATGGCGGGATTGCAATATCTACCTGTTCATAATACTTTCTATGATATAAGTTGACGTGCACTTGTGTAAGGTAAGAGCGCAAATTTCTAGGAATTGGAAAACATAAATAAGGTTTTAATTATTTCTAATTTTTTGTCCTCATAATTAAATAATGTACTATAGAATGAAAGTTTTCCACATTGAGTGTTTTTAATATTTTTTTAATTCATCAAAAGTTTTGTTTACAAAGAAACCATGTAGTTTGGAACTAACTAGCTAATTTAATTAATTGGTGTGTCACAGGTAATATTCAGCGTTCTTTGTGATTGCTTTATAGGGCTCTGCCAACATTTTTTATTTTCAATAGCCAACTTTGTATCTTCCAGGAATGCATAATGATATTCAGATGGCTTCGTTCAAGTAACATACTGAAAAGAAAGAGCTGAAAATAGAGAGCTGAAAATACCGCTAATAAGTAATGTGTAATGGAATTTTACATTCGTTTAAACATATAAAATCAACCTCTATTCAACCCCACTACTTCCTGGAGAGATTCTATACAAGCTTACGAACCACAGTTGTACTTTACTCCTGACGGATGAGAAAGAAGCTTGTTTGTCCAGGAAGAAATCATACTCGTTAAAATAGTCATATATACAACGGAAAGCTCCCAAATTCACCATATCCCCCAATTTCACAATCATCATACGTTAATACTGGAACAACAATATTCTATCAAAAAGATCAAACTGGGATTCAATATATAGGTAAATTAAATTGTCATATATTTGCTTTTTATGCTTGTTCACACACATATATATATATATACATAAATTTTCATTGGCTGATGGAGAAATTTTCCCCCTAAATACTTAAATTCTTTGACAGTATCAATGACATTACCATTGTAATAAAATGTATTTTTCGGCATTTGTCTTTTGAAAAAAAAAATATATACGGGATTCTTCCAGGTTAACCACACCACAATTAATGACATATTGAATTGAGGTGTTGATCTTTGCCACCTTCTTGACACAAACTCATGCATACCCCTAATTATACATTTTAAATGGCCATTCCTCTAGATCTTCGTGAAACCAATTATCGGATATAGCTAAAACAACATGACGCCCTCCAACAACACCTCAAATGACATGAGTAGATGTATAACCTTTGTTTTTACGAGTAAGTGAGTGAATGTTAGTGACATGATCTAAGCTGTTCAGTGGCCTATACAAATCATTTGCTCCTATATTTGTGGTCAGTCAAGAGAAAGACTTTCCAACTTTACGGGTAAGCAGTCGATATCTCTATATAAATTTTAAACACTATTATAGTTTGTACAATAATATAAAAGTTTATTATAGTTTTATTACACCCACGCCTATCAATCTATAACAGTTTTTCTTTCATACAACTGTAATTTCATGGGGTTCATTATAAAGTATTATAACCCCACTTGAAGTTGAAATGATGTGTGTTTTATTATGTACTTTATATAATCACACTGTTATAAATGTAAATGCTCCCTGAGGGCCCATGATTGGTGAATAAACATATTACAACCCCTTATAATATAATTATATATATGGATACATTTTTCTTTCTTTCTTTTTTTTAAATATTAATTTTAGAATTTTTTTTAATTTTTTTTTTATTTTTTGGTTGGTTGTTTTTTTATTTTATTTTTAAAAAAAATAAAATTCAGATAGCTTTCGTTCCCATCGGGATCGACTAATAAATTACTATCGGGATCGTTATATTAACGTATTCAACTTCCGTCCGTGGGAACGTTGATTGAGGCAAATTGAAATATTGAAAATGGTAGCATAATACTTTAGTCACATTGTTTTGTAAAATATCACAGCACAATGACAGAAGAAAGCAGAAGATCTACTGCGGCGCAGTTCTTCATGGACGAGGAGAATACGCACTCAGCGTCAATATCTACTTATGACAAGGTACAGCTGACCGCGCCGGGCTCTTAATGATCTGTTTATTTAGTTTTCATAACTGAGTTAGTATTGAATTTAGATAGAATAATATATTCCATAAGTCGGATCATCTTACCATTACGCTAACAACCCTTTACATGGAATGTTTTGTTTAATGTTTTTGCGTTTGTGTGTAAAATTTATGTAGGGGTACATAGAATCACAGGAGTTCGAAATTTTATCAATAAAGTCGATATAATTCACTCGATTGACCAAACCATGAGCTATGTGTTAGCATAGTGAATTCATTATGCTAATGCATAGCTCATGGTTTGATCAATCGAGTGAATTATATCGACTTTATTGATAAAATTTCGAACTCCTGTGATAGAATCACCGAAGTTACCACTAAATGACGCTAATCACCAAAATTACCAAAGAGATGATTGAAATTACCTTACTGTATGTTCATCTATATGTCATCTAGTCACACATAAAATTTCTTGACGATTGGTAACGATTTGAAGAACTTGTAGGCATAAAACCGAAATTGTGAAACGTAAATCAGAATTATTTCCCTTTGCTGTGAACTCTCGTAGTTAGTGACCTATGAATAGCATATACCCTTAATAGAGATTTAGACAGGTAAATCAAAACATAATTTATATGGTCTGTGTGAGTAAATATTGACATCTTAACTTAAGTGGTCGCTCTCTTCAAGACTTCACTAAAAGGGAAATAACTGATTTAGAAGTAGCAGGTGAAGTTAGAAATAGTAGTAGGCAAATATTTGAAAATGAAGGTCCAAGGTGACAGAGTATCCATAACATTTTTGAAGATTACAAGGCCTTATATAAGGCATTTCCTTGATTTTAATATTGCACAGAAATCCTTTGTAAAATGTCTGCAAAATGTGTTAATTAACATGTAGATAAATTGGGTAACAATTAATTTTTTTCTATAATTATGGGGAGATTTGATCAAGTAAGCCATTCCTGACACAGTTTATGGTTAATGTGAGTATTTCATTGAATCAGTCATGATATAGTAGGACCTAATTTGTCCTAACTACAGAAAGTAGGTGGCATTTTTACTCTAAGTGGGAGGTTGGAACTTACCAGTTGTCAGCTCCTAATGAGAGCCCTGACAGTTGATTCACTTCAATTAAAGTACATATTCCTGGCAGATCTCATACAAGAGTGCTCGGTTTGATCTGTTTTCAGAAATTAAAAAAAAAAAATTCTTCAAAGTTGCATAGTTTTTGCCTTTTTGACACATGCACATATTACATATCAATAAATGTTTCATTATTTAATTTAAACATTTCGTGCTCTTTAAAGGTATACCTAGCATTGCTGGTGTAGTAAGCCACCTTAAGTGTTTGAATAAATATAATGTACAGTATTTGAGTGGTATATTGCACAGCTTGGCATGTAATCTGTTGAAAAAGTAAAGATAATAAAGTGTAGTTGATACTGTTTGAGGCCCTGTGACTCAAATTAGTTGGTATTTATGAATTAAACACGTAAAAAGAAGAGTATTTTTTTGCTCATGAGGTCTCTCCATATGAACATATATGAATATGTAACAGATACAGGACTCATGCTAAAATCACAATTAACTTTTATGGATTTATGTGATATATGATGGAATTATTTGTAAGGACAGTAATTTTTAATTAGTATATCCTTGTTTGTTATAATTTTCAGGTGGTGGAACTTGTTAATCAAGCTTCTCTCGTGCAGAAAGACACCCAGAAAATCACCATTCTTAGACAGGTACATTCTGCTATAATGTCATTTCAGTGGATGAAACAATACAGTGATTGTAACATTATATAATGAGAGTGTGAATTATTGTGTATGAGATGATGACTCTAATATAATGATTGTAATGTTAAATGATGATAGTGAATTGTTTGTGTATGGGGTTGATGAATCTAACAATTAATGTTTACAGGTCCAGGAATTAATTATTCATAAAGATCCAACATTATTAGACAACTTCTTAGATGTAAGTCATATTCTATTTATATTACTGAAGTTAAAAATGAAATTGAATTTGTTTTAAACATATGTCAATTTTTATTTCTTTTTAATTCAAAATCTTAAAAATTATTGTTGAATTAAATATATTGAAACTATTGTTTTAGGAAATGCTTGCATTTCAAAGTGACCGATCTATTGAAGTGAAGAAGTACGTCATCACATTCATGGAGGAAGCCTGGTTAGTAACCCCAATGTTGATCATGTTAAGTACACAAAGAAAACATTAGATACAAAGAATAAACATTAGATACATAGGATATACAATTAATTAATAGATACATAGAATAAACTTTAGGTACATAGAATAAACATTAAAGACACAGAGCAAACAGTTAAAAACCTGACAAACATTGAAGACTGCACGGATAAACATTGAATAGCACAGTTATTAATCAAAATTAAATTTTGCACACGGTCTCCTATCTGTTTACTTCCAATTTTTCAGGTTTATATCCGTGTAAATCCCTAATTTTACAGTTCATATGTATTGACTGATCTTCGTACGTCACAATTCTATACGAACAGACAATATGATCAATTCCTTATTTGATTGTCATTAAGCTAAATTTCTACGACTGGACTGTTGACATTTGTTTTGTTATTCAGAACTTCTAAATAAAGTGTTATAATCAAGTAGGCCTAGTCGTTAAAATTTAATTTTATAAGCAAATTTATCTGTTATATTTTAGTTTATTTCGGAGATTGCCCAATGTTGCTAGATTGCACACATAATATAGTGACTGCTACGCAGATTATATAGTTTTGCAAATACGCAACATCAGTTCAATCTCCGATAAACTTGAAAATTATAACAGTCATTTCTAAATAACACATTAAAGACAGAGATCTCACACGTAAACATTACATATATCAATGACATAGTTTACACTAATAATAGCAAGCCTTAAAATACCAAAGAAAAGAGTAAACATTAAAAATACACAAAGCAAAGAGTAAACCATGAAATACACAACAACTAATAGATGTAATGATTTATCTTATTGCAGGCAAAAAGATCCTGAGTGTTAAACAGATGTTGCCCTGTCCAAGATCCTCTACAAGATGACAGTGTTATGTTCAGAAGAAAGTCATTCTGTCCTCCACAGTCTACAAGTCATATGATAAAGGTATGTCATGTCTGTCATCCCACAAGTCCTACAAAATCATTGCTAAAGGTATGTCATTCTGTCTCTTTCACAAGTCTAACAAAGTCATTATAAAGGTATGTCATTTGTCTCCTCACAAAAAAGGGTATATTTTTCCCCTTAAACAAAAGTCATTCACTAAAAGGTTTTCATCTCTAGTCCTCTCACAGCTTCTACAAAATCTTATAAGACTGTTGTCATTTCTGTCTCTCACAAGTCTACAAAGTCACTTATAACGGTATGATCATTCTGTCCCTCTCACAGTTTACACAGTGCATTATAAAGGTAATGCCATTCTGTCATCTCCTGCACAGTTAGCAAAATCATTATAAGGCTATGCCAATTCTGTCTCTCTAACAAGTCTCAAAGTCATTATAACGTATGTCATTCGTCTCTCTCACAAGTCCTACAAGTCTCCTATAAGTTATGTCTCTCTCACAAGTCTCTAAAGTCATCTATAAGGTAAGTCATTCTGTCTCTCACAGTATCAAAGGTATGATCATTCCTGTCTCTCATAAGTCTAGCAGTCATCTATAAAGGTTGTCATTCTGTCTCTCTCACAGTCTACAAAGTCATTATAAAGGTATAGTCATTCTGTCTCTCACAAGTCTACAGTCATTAAATAAAGGTTATGTCAGTTCTTGTCTCTCACCAAGTCTACAAGTCCATTATAAGGTATGTCATTACTGTCTCTACTTCACAAAGGAAATTCATGTTCAGCATCCTAATTAGCGACATGATCAGTTATTATTTGTTCTATAATGTGGAATTTCAATTTTACAGAGATCTGCTGCACCAGAAACTTGTTAAAAGATTGTATTGAGACAACCCAGTTTCGAAATTTAGGACCTTTTCAATTTTTGTTGTAAGTGGAAATACGCTAAAGGCAAACCATAACAAGGAAAGGGTCATTTGTGTGGGAGACAATGAAGTCACTGAAGACAGAATGTGCTCTGAGCTGATAGAACATACACGAACACCTCGGCGATAAGATGAGAATCTGTGCGTGCGTAGTCATGCAGATAGGGAATTCCCCTCCTGGGGATTCCCTAGCCATGAAATGGTATTACTTTTATGTTACTTGTGAATGATGTATTTAAAAGCAATTGATATCATCCAGGACAGAATTTATACTCATAAATTCTTATGAAATTTAACACATAATCATGACTTTAAAGGGACACAGTCTGGCTGTACTAAATATGTTATTTTATGAATTGCAGAATAAAAAACTCAATGTTGTCAACGTTCAATGGAGGGAGTTCGTCCCTGCGTACTATCAAGGAAAAACAGCAGTAAGTGTCAACCACTTTATGGTAATGTGTATATTATACCGGAAAACGGCAATAAATGTGACCCATGTATTTTAATGTATATACTATCAATGAAAACCAACTAAGTGTGCCCACGTATTGTAATGTTATAATATCAATGGAAAACACTTTTACCGTACAAGACTTTCCTTTTTGTAACAAAATGTATCAACCCAGTGACCTCACTGGATCTGAGCCTACTTTGAAACCCTGTTAAGCTTGAATGCAATATACTAGTGCAGTCTCATTTTCACATTTGTATTTCCTTCGTGCACTGGACCTTTTACTTGTGCCAAAGACTTTAACCTCAATGTCGTTTAACCTACTTCTTGAAAATACAACATTCCTCAACTTGAACCTCATTGTTTTCTTTTTAGGAATCGAGTGCCAACAATCTTCCAGCCTGAATCTGAGGTGACGTTGGACGTTCATCCTGAAGAAACAAGATCCTGACATTGAAGCGCCGAGGAGCAGGAACAATGTTTGCCACACTCCTTCAAGTCCAGAGCATCCACCATCACATATCCAGGTAAGCATCATTCAAGTGCGCTCACACATCTAGATAGTAATTCATTTCGCCTCACACCAACAGGCAAGTCATCTCCAAGTGTCTGCCTCATCATCGGTAGCAAAGATACTTTGCTTGTCTCGGCATCCATTAACATACTGTTTCATATCAAGATCTTAATAATTCATGAGTAACCAAAATTCTGGATCTACGACTACATACCATAAAGTATAACACATCGTCCGTTTACTATCTTTAGTATAATCTGCATGACAGTCATGGGAGTTTGACCACATTGCCAAACAAGAGGCCCATTTTCTTTGAAAAGTAGTGGGCAGTCGTTTTGAGACTCTACAGGGTATGTTGTAAAGTTGTGCAGATCGTCTTGAAGACTCTACAGGGTTATGTTGAAAGTAGTGCTAGTCTTTGTAGACACTACAGGGTCAGCTGTAAAGTTGCGGAATTTGAGCCTCTACTGGTACGTTGGTAAAGTATGTGCAGTAATCATTGAGACTCATACAGAGTATGTTTGTAAGTTGCATGCAGTCATTTGAGCTTACAGAGTCATCGTTGTACAAGTTCGTGCAAAATCGTCAGAGACTCCTAACAGGGTATAGTTGTCAAGTTAGATTCTACAAGGGAACTGTTGTAAAGTTGTGCATCCATTTGAGACCTCTACTTGAAACCCCCGAGAGTGGAGGGATCATATAATGCAAGTTGTGGAATTAAATTTTTCATATCAGAATATAAAAACTAATTGTAGATAAATATTTACATTACTGTATTAAATCCCTAATTAAAAGCATAGAACTATTTTGAATGGTGTCTTATACTGTAAGAACCGAATCCAAAGTTGGTTGGGTATGAATACAAGAATACTTACAGGTTTAAAATATGTAATTATATGAACTGGTTTTAGGTTTGAATGGTATAATAACCTGCTTGAGAATGCTGATGTTTTTATTTTTCAAGAAAAAAATTAATTAGTATTGGGTATTTAATTTTTTTTAGGTCACCTGAAGTAACTCAGGTGACACTCTCTCACAATCGGTTTTCGGTCCGTCGTCGTGTCGTTGTGCGTCGTGCGTATAACATGAACATTTTTTCTAATTCTGTCTTGAGAGTGGAGAGTACTGGTCCAATTCTTTCTCAAATTGGGGTATGAAGCATCTTTGGGACAAGGGGCACATAAATTGTAAATTTCAGTCTCTACCCCCCTGCGGCCGTGGGTGGGGAAAAAACTGGCCCAAAAAGTACCAATTTTCAAAAAATTCTTCTTTACAACCACACAATGCCTGAGAGAAACTAAATGCATAGTGATTTAGAGCAGAGACAGCCCTCTACCACAAATTGTAAATTCGGTGATCCGGTAGGGTTTTCTGAACCCCCGGGCCGGGGCAAAACTATGGTAAGGCACCTAGTGTATCTCTTGTAAAACATTTGAAAAAACATCATCTTTATTAATAGTAAATTAAAAACAAATGGCATATTTGGACATGAGCAGGGGTTCCGTCTTCTATTATATTGTAAATTCGTACCCTAGGCGGTACGCGGGTGTTGGTGATTACCGGGTGGGGGCCACAAATGCGGATTGAGAATGTGTTTCACAATTGAGGCCACTTTTTAATCTTCTTCTTGAATAACTACAGTCCTTCTTTTAAATTTGGTAATGAAGCATATTATCGACAAGGGCTAAATTAATTTTCAAGTCTCTTGCCCCTGCGGGCTTGGGTGGTGGGGCAAAAAAGATGACCAATTTGATTCAAAAAATCTTCTTCTTTACAGCCACAAATGCCTGCAGAGAAACCAATATGCATGTGATGTAAGCAGGAAACGGCTTCTACCAAAATTGTAAATTTGGCTGATCCCCGGGGTAGGGGTTCGACCCCAGGCGGGGCAAACTTGGTAACATAGTGCTATATCTGTAAACATTTGAAAAACATGCTTCTTTTAATGCCTAACTTAATAGTAAAATTAAAAAATAATGGATATTTGGGAATGAGCAGG
>CAJDSM010025572.1:26950-38200 GCA_903981925.1 Ostrea lurida | reverse complement strand
CAGAAATAAAACAATATAAGACAAGAATCATATAATACTTTGATTAGACCCCTGCCATCTCATTTAGAGACGACCCAAATGGACGGTCCTCGATGAGACCACAAAAACTGAGCCCAGGGCCCCAGTCACAGCAGATGTGGCACTACGATAAATCACACCTAGTACCGATCATCTTCTCCAAGGCCATAGCACAGTGCATAGACCTAAATTGTCACAGCCCGCCTTTACCGGCATTGTGATTCCCATGCAGTATGATGAAAAATCATCCAGCGAGATATTTATGAAGAAGCTCTAGAAGTGTTTTGCCCTACATATATGATATAATCTAATGAACGTTTAACCGCGACCTGGCTTATTAGCCCATAAAAGTTTACACTTAGCTGTAAGAACAGTACTTCAAATAATGCTTTTAAATGTTGACCTCTTAATAGATCAATGCCCAATATATTTCCTCACTAATAGAATCCTCACAATGATTGTGTCTTTTCATCTGTTGGTGAAATTCATCATTCATTCAATCACAAACCTAAAAAAGAAAGCAGATAAAGAATTCAATTCTACACTCATTGATAACAATGAAATGTTATCTAAACTGAATCTATTCCACAAAGGTAAACCAAATGTAAAGCAACTGTATGCGCTAACTCCTCTAACACGTTGAAGGAATAGAAGATGGGTAAAGAACAATATATTAGCTTATTTACATTATAGGACCTCCAAATATGACTAAGTCATGTGAACAGTAAAGTCGAAACACGTTAATACGAAAGTGTCTAATTAATCAATAATTAGCTCAGTTCCTGATAATTAAACTTCAGAAAATTAACATTTAACGACGCGCTATGATGATATGGGACCCCAAGATGATGAGGAAGAATTAACTTGCAATATAGCCAAAATCAAGATGGACTTGAATATCAGTATTAGTTTCAGAGAGAAGTGATGTTATGAAAATATATTGTTTCAGGAGGCCAGACGCACGAGGTTACATTTGCATTGACCAACAGGAAGTTAAACATCTAATACGCGACACTAATTAAAGAGGTTAATGTGAAACAAATATCCAATAAGCCACCGGGGTTTGGGACCTAGATGGAGTGAACTTATACAATTTAAAACAAGTGGTTGTGACGTCATCTGTTAGGACGTCATATGTAAGAGCAATTATGATTGTAATACAGCCAGTTTTCAAAGTAAGATATTGATAGTGCATTAGCGAAAATATTTGCTTCTGATAGACGATGGCTCAATCTTGTGGTAAGCCAATCAAATTGCCTGAACAAGCTCAAATAGAATTTATAAAAACAAGACAGGGATTATTTATTATACAAGTTCAATTCCAATGATATCAAACAAGTATTAAATGATAACCTTTTTACTTGACCTGGGGGTATAACTATTATATTGTTTTATTTCTGGAAAAAAAAAAATTGCGTCAAACACAGGATCGCATGTGAGGAGAATGCTGTAGAGCTGCATCCAACGGCCCACAGTGACTAACCTACATATCGAGAGCAACAATTGTAGGCTACTGCAAGTCAAATTCTTTAATTACCTCGCAGCCACAATAAGTGTGTGCCTGCACACCAGTCCATTCTATCTTGCTCTCGTTGAATAGAATTATTCTAGCGGGAGAAAACTCCTTACTCAAATGCGGTAAGACATAGTCGACCAACCTACACCGCTACTAGATTACATCACTGATTCCTCAACTTGACTTGCAACATAACTCGTAGAAAAATTCTAACCATATATTACAGAATAAGCGAAAATCTATTCTCAGTCACGTTGAAATATGATTTCCGAATTTTGAGGTTTATAAACACATCACACAATAAGCCCAATAAAATGAGATCGAATCTTCTTATGCATTCTTATTGAAAAAATATCCAACGCTTTAATTTCACTTGATTTATAGAGTACTCATAAAAAACTCGTCACCACACTAAAACCACACAGCCAACTAGCCACACAACAATACGCTTCCCACTCAAATTCTTGATTTACCAAAATTACTTGAAGCCTTTTCCATCAAGAGCTACAGAACTCGAATTCCCACCAAATGTTCTAACAGCTGTAGAAATCTACCACATTATATAACCCGTAGTTTTAGGACCATAAACAATAGTATCCTTCTTTATATCTAGTGAAATTTTTTCGCCCGCATCTAATAAAATCAGTGTTCCTGGATCAAACTAACACGTTTAGTCCAAAACAATTTTCTGAAAGTACGTGATTCATAAAGTAAATATTCAAATACGTAAGACTCTGCCTATCCATTCGATAAAAAAAAAAAAGAGTTGTAAAATTACTGCTCTGCACTGTAAGTGTTACAGGTTTCTCAGATATCAGGCTATTTATTAATGTCAGCAGAGACAGCTTTGATCTTCAGTGTTAAAACTCAAATATTTTTGCTTCTATTTACATTTTTGCCCATCTGTTGGAAGGCGGAAGTACCAGATTATTGCACGGAAAATTATCTTAACCTTCTGAACGAAATACTTAAATATAATGAAATGATGTATCATAGCATGCAAAAAATTCAGGAAGGGAAATTGGCAAAGGTAGTTTGTATGTCAGATTGGATAGAGATTGGTCCACTGGCTATTGTTTTTGTAACTATTAACATGGACTAAAAAAAATCCGTCATCTCTGATACTCACGGGTTGCACATGTTTCATTTTTCAGTTTTGAATAATGCAATCAATATCACACAGATTGGTTGATTCTGAAAACACTCTCCTGGTACTAGAGTTAAAAGTAGAATCAAAAGTGAAGCAGCACAAGATACTTTAATATTCTTACACTTTATTATATTCATGGCCTAATATATCTTATGTAATTTGGTGCCCAAATCTCTCATGGCTTTAGCCGGCAGAAAAATTACGTGTGCAAATTATAGTTCTTCAGATATTTGATGCGAGTCCACAATAATTATAAAATTTGATCGAAGTCCTCATACTTTTTACAGTATACCCACATATATAGGCAATTTAGATGTGAGATGACAAAGCACTTGATAATATTACGTGAATTTATAGAGATTAATGACATCCATGACATCCTTCTAATTATTAGGTTCTCTATTATAAGAGAGACTTCTGATATTCGTCTGATTTTTTTGTATATTCTAAGTGCAGAAAGGCCATACCCTTACAAGTAGTTTAAATTCTTTTTCTTCTTCAGTCTGTATTTCAAAAAGACATATTATATGTATCTATTTCATTTAATGATTGATTGTTCTATATTCTCTTGCACATGTCCAATTTTCGAGGTCGATGTGATTCAACACAACAGATTGAATGAAGAAGTTTAGAATAGACTAAAGATGAACAATCTTGAGTAAATTTGAAGTGCAAAAGGTCGTGTAAAACAAAACTACTTGAAAAAGACAAGGATTGATAACCCCAATTTTATGCATGGATTAATTTCCCGATTCCTTGAATGTAGAAATCAAATATACACTTCCCGAAAAAATTGACAATATCACGACATGGCTACACCCAATTTAAGAATCTCAGACTTGAACTTCTTATTAATTTAAAGGAATAACATTCATAATACGCTTTATGCACTCCATAGAATTAGTTATGGGATTGAAATTTAACTATTTCAGAAGTTTCTTGAAATTTGTTTGGGGACTTACTTGTTTTCAGGGATTACCACTCTGGACTGACACTATTATTAAATAGTGGTCAGCCCAAACAAAATTTTAGCAGAGTCCGGAACAACGGTTGCCTACATATACTTTTGGAATTATTTTTCATTCAGCTCTAGAGTAAGGCCTCTAGTTGTATTTCAAATCTCCAGGTATATCAAGTCATACACACGCGTGTCCAATAATGATTGCTCCTTGGCATTTTCTTTTGCAAGATCCATCCTAGGTTTTCACCTGTGCATTCCCACTAGAGCTCTGTCTTCATCTTTCTCCTTGCTGATCTCCACTTTTCTCTTACCCTCCAGCTTTCTCTGGGACTCTACATCGTGTGCTCTCTCCCCCTCTGCTTCCTTCTCTTGCTCCTCAATAATATCACTCCCGACTCCAGACCCTATAATATATTCTACACCATAGCTTGTGATTAGGCTATGCTATATGGTCAGTGTCATATTACGATGCCTTTTCATTTCTTTTACTGACCTATCCGTCTGCCAACCCTTCGCCGCTATAATGTACGGGGCTGTTATCCAAGAATAAAAAATATACTATCCTTTCAGAGCTCTCCCAATTTCAGTACCAGCAGCCCCCTAGTAATGATAAAAGCACAGTCAAGCAATCGGGTCTTATACTTTTTTCTCCTCGCTAAGTTCTAATTACAGGTTGTTTACGATCTTACGATTTGCATTTGCTCATCTTGACCGTGATTTTGCATAGCTTATGATAATATTTTAAATAGGCCCACAATCCTATGGTGCGCCATTTTAGTTTTGTTATAAAATGAGACTTGTGGTCGAGGCACGAATGGCGTTATCGGAATGGGTAGTCTCGCAATTCTATAGTAACTTATGTATCGGACATTTACTATTTTTGATCGTGGATTATAATACAACTTTACAATACCAGACAACATATTTCAAGAAACTCTAGAATACTTTAATTGTATAAAAAGTTCGAATCACAATATCATAATGGAATTATTATCTACCAAAAAGTGTGTAGCAAAGGATAACATACTTCAATTGAACCACGATACATTTACATTATTAATAATTTTTCCGGTTCTGTATTGTAAATAATGAGCTCAAGACCAAAGTACTATGAAAGTGCATGTATTGACTATATCTTATGTATTATAAGCACATATAAAAACCAATTTGCTTCATTATGACAAACAGTAATTATCAGAATATCACAACTAAGCAGAATATTGATTATTACTAAAAATATTATAAAACAGGTATTCGATGGGCATCAAGTTGTCCAAATACACCCTTCGAATCGGAAATTTATGAATGCAACAAATCATACTTGTAATTAACAAGTGGGGACCAAATTATGCGTTAAGAAAAGTATGAATCAAGCAAGTCTAATTACCTATAAATGTGTGGGCGACAGATTTATCATTCTGCATACGGTGCTTTAATCGTTTGAATGGGGAAGAATATATTCTACAACATCGTTGGAGAGGAAGTTACAGGAGACCTTGGTGAGTTCTCACTACGATTTTAAAATAAGTCCAGGGAATCAATGATTTATAGAAAAGTGAGGTTGTCATCCCCGCTATTTGATAATAATATAATAATAATGATTTGGATTTTGTGATAAAAGTTGAGCTTTATCTACAAGTATATGCAGTCTAACACTAGAAAATCGATTTGATACAAAATACTTATGACCCCAGCAGATTCCCGTTTTCAACAATCCAGAACCTTCTCACAGTGCAAAGGTGGCTGTCTTAGTACTAAGGCAGCTTTAAGTTATATCACTAACATTCTACTATCAAATACATCTTCACTGTCTATTAGCCAGTACCCGTTTTACCTGAGTGGGAAGTAGAGTGAAATTCATGTAACAAGTGTCTCTTCCCTGAAAGGTATTCCCACGACACAGGTTCTGGCCTGACCGCAAGTAAAGGCACGAGGACTCCACAGAAACTCTTTTTAGAGACCTATCGGTCAGAGTAGATGATACAAAGTGATGTCAAACGAATTCTAGATGCCTAACATAGGCCACCGAGGCTGTGGCCAACAAAAGAGTCTGCCAAGTCCCTACTGCAGTACACTTCACGTTAAAACAACATTTCTTTTAACAATTTTTGTTTTTATTGCAATGAATGAAACAAAATTTTTCCATCTCGTTGATCAGCATAAATCATAGAGAAATGGCTTTCTTGACGTATAGACATTACAGTCTCTTCACCTTCACCCTAGAGCTTATTACCATCAACGGCCGTGAGGAAGATTCAGTGACGACGAGAATCAGCAGGGCCCTGACCAGTATATTAACAATTTAGGAACGGTACGACTACTATAACTGGGACACGTTTCATTCGTCAGTAGAATCCAACACTGCTTGTTTTCTATCAGATGCGAGCGGGTATTGGAACTGAAACGTCGCTTTCAACAAGTAGACAACGTCCGCCCTCATATCCGAGCGGTAATCAAAGAATACTACTTCTATATTTATATAGCGCGCGTAATGCCAACCATCACACGAGGAAATTGGAGAGTCTGCCGAGAGGTACTTTTAACTGCTTATATCAATCACAGATGGAATTATGGTGCAGTCTTTAAGAGACTCGTCTGGTAGTGGCATGGAAGCACGACTGTGTGTATGGCAATTAAAGGACTGCTCAACTATGTACTTTCCTTGAAAAAGCTAAGTTTAATAGAGTTGTCAGTATGCAGATCTTTATAGTTATAAAGTTCTACAACACATACGAAGAAAGAATATTCGGAATAAAACTCAATAATAGAAAGAATTCTTATAGGTAGAATATTTTATATTTACAGCGTTCTGAGTCAGTATACTCACATTGAAAAAGGGAAGGTTTTTTGCTAGAGGAAATCTTGGAATTAATGAAAATACACCCTTTAGTTCGAAAATCGGAGATACTCTTAGTGGATTGTTCAGCATATTGCAAATAAAATTTACCTCATCTCACTGTGTCCTCTTGCAAGATGTTTCCGTCAAAATCTCATATCAGTTATAAAATAAATGCAACTGTCAATGAGTGCGTATTAATCGCGAGGCCTTAGTGTCATGAGTAAATCTCACGCTCATTCCTACTTTCGGTCTTGCTTTCCTGCAACTATTCCATGGAGTCCCACAATTCTTACCTCGATCCGCACTTGCTGCTGCGCAGATTCAGTTCAGATGTGCCACCAATATATTTGGTTCAGCAAATTCTAGTCGAAAAGCTATACGACATTAAGACACGATTAATTAGGTACAATACCTTACGCGTACAAATATCTAAGTATTTTTATCATGAAATAGTCTTTTGATAATATAGATAATAATACTATCTCACAAACTAGAGCAGTTTGAGACTCGTTCATTAGCGAAGGAGATCTATCTCTAATTACTTTCGGTAATTGTTTCATAAAAGTGGAGAAATGCGCCAAATGTGATTGCTGTGAATCCCCATTTTCGGTTCACAGCAATAGCTGTAACTAGCGGAATAAACTAAAATACTAGATTATACAATGTGAATCACAATATTTACATTAAACTAGAAGATAGAGTCACCTTCTCTACATAAAACCAGTAAACATTTTTCTGCGTGCAACAGTGTGAAAGCGATTGTACATTGATATTCTCTTTTAAAAAAACTGTTCAATTATATACTGAGTCTCAAGGTTCAAGGTACATATGTGAGGAAACGTCTTTTGTATATATAGATTACTCTAAGCCTTTTGTGTTTTAGAAGATGAACTTTTTGCACTTTTCGTGTGGAGTTATCTGTTCCTTTGACCGAAACCAATTTGGAGAAAAAATTCAAAAAATTTTGCTATGTACTTGCGAAAGTTTATCAAATAATATTGCGTATTAATTCAAGGTGAGGAGCAATTGTAAGCAATTAGTTGTAAGCTCTAATTCTTATCTTATTTTTTTTTATTTTATGGTTTTGGTTTTTTTTTTTTTTTGTTATTATTCAATTCAGCAGTATTAATTGTTAATTTATGTATTTATGCTTGAAATGGCAATTATAGAGGAAACAATATGAAATTGATATGGATTTTAAATTTATGAATTTTTTGAGTAAACGCTAAGCGGCAGTTGACATCAACTATGATAATGTACTTTTCATTTAGTCTATGGGTATTATGTTTTAACGCTGAGCAGGACATGACTGGGCTCAGTCTTATATTAGATTTCAATAACTTCCCATATTTCGCGTCCGGTGAACACATTTATAACCATTCTATAATGGTTAAATGTAATATGCCCAGTGATGAGTAAAATAAAATATATCAAAGAAATTTTTGAAATTGAGTGAAATACTGATAATAAATGACATTGGAACTAGTGAAGTAAGATTTGACCCATAGATTATTGAGTATGATACCAAATTAGATAATAGTGTGATTGATAGAAACACCACACAGACACTCTATAAGGTAGTCCAATTTACAACAAAATTCGTTATCAACATCGGTTAAAACTGTACATACACTCTACCAATACAACCATATACATTCATTATAGATTTTTAAAACCATGACTTCAAGTAACTAAAATTAACAAGTTTTTTATGGACATGTCTAATACAGAAATGTGACGGAGGCTCACATAATGAGCTCTTATCTTCACCCATATAGGGCGGCATTTCACCCGTAGTGGGGCTGATAACACCTGTTATGTCATCAGACCCGTGCAAGACCATATGCGAGCCCCCCGAGCAGCATGCGAGAGACCAACCCGTTCCTGAACCCCCTCTCGCTTTTACGCTTGTCACTGCATATAAAATATAAAATACAAAACATTAACAGACAAAGTTGAATATAAAAATATACTTGTTTTGTAATGTTTATTACTAAGCATGTAATCAACATAATAAAACAACCGGTGATTATCCATCTCACACCCTGTATCAGCCCTCGACCAATTATCAGGCGGCGTAGTCCTTCGGCCCTCGGAAGTCGCTAGATGTGTATTGGTGTACGTGTCTTCGGGCTCATACAAGGTTTGATATGCCGGGAAACATTGTGGTTATTGTTATTAGTTTCTCGTAGCCAATAATAAATACAACCTATATTTGAGACAGGCACAGAAAGGTAATGCTATGATGGGACGAGTTACTTTTATGAGTTCAATTATAATGTCTTTTCTATGAGGTCTACACGAATACCGGTAAATCCAGGCTTCTGGGTTATTTTGTATAAGTGTTCAAATCATCAGCAGGCAATCGATCATGTGGTCCATGAGTCCATCTGTGACGTGTGAGAACCATCGCTTGGCGAGCCTGACTGCATTGAAACGTGTGAACCTAATGCTCGGGACAATCCGTGCCCGCGCACCCCCCTCTCAAAAAGAAAACCACAAACAATAACATATATGAAACAGGCAAAATCTAAAATGGATTTCCAACACATAACGAAAGAGAATCATCTAGAACATTAAGTTATGTCGTATTTCCTGCGACAGTTCTACCGAATCCACTTTACATTAAGTCGACTCTGCATAATTTGCTACTTTTAGCAAGTTATTAAATTGACCACTTGTGAGATACTAATATTATGTGTAATAACACAGTGCACTTGTTTCGGTAAATAAGATATTGACGTCGTATACTAATAAGCCCCACTCTATGCCCATATAATAAAACCTTTCGGAAATTCAGCGACAAAGATAATTTAATTAATTATCCAATGGCATATGACCAGTACCTAAGGTTCCAAGTATAAGTTTTTAAATATTTGAATGCCTGATAGTGACGCGCTCATAGGTTGCTATTCCGTCGGTATAATAGTTTCGAGATTTTAAATATAATTCAGACCACTTAAATTTTTATTTTAGAGTCAGATCGTCAATTATTACTACTCACATCTAACAAGAAATAAAAAGGGCATGAGGCCGTTTGTGGTACATAATTAGACTGTGATAACAAACAGCGTGTTCATTATTATAAATACAATGCTAGCGGCAGGCCGAACTTTTATAGAATATCGGGCGGGAGAGAAAATCCACCCATATATAGGAGATAATAATTCTCGCTGTGGTCTCTATTATATCTTTTCATATTTTTTTAGAGGGGGGGGGGGGGGTAAAGAAACAGGCTTGACCTGTAGCCAGGAGTGGACTGCAGCGATCCATGGGGAACGGGCGTGTAAGGATGTACTCTCCGAGACGTTGTCCGTAGAGGAAGTAGTGGATATCGGCGTTGATCCCAAACACACGGTACTGTTGCCGCAATCGTAAGCTGTTTTAAATCAATACAATACGCATTTTGGAAGTGTAGTGTAGTATTCAATATATTGACTTACCAATAGCGGAAAGTGTCCTACGCAAAACGGGCCATCATAATTATGGAGAGCAACATGCAGGGACCAGTGGCGGCATAGTGATTAAAATGGCACGCCACCACACGCACACTAAAAAACCTGTACTACCATAACGTATAAAATATAATGTAGGTACACTTCTCTACATCTTACTTAAAAAAACAATTAACAAGGGAAAATACATAGTTTTAGTCTTTCACGATTCAGTCGAGCGTTATAAAAATTAAAATCCAAGTGATTCTTTGATTTCTTGCTCTCGCTGTCTCTCTCTAGACTGAGACGGAGAAAAAAGGATATAATTCCATCAAATGATGAAAGGTATTAATACTACACATTGGAAGAAGCAACATTCACAAACCTACTTTCGGCTAAACAAAAATTACATTCAACTCCTGGATTACGATCTTACCGGGGGGACTTCAAGCCTGTCCTATGGACCCCCAACTGTAAGGCCTAGCGGAAATAATTGGAGCGGCCCCCAACGTACCCCCTGCCTCATCTAATGACTGGTATGACGCTCACCCACCCAAAGCGGCCGCCCCACATCCATAAACCTCCGAAATTTCATGGAATATCCCTAACAAGACTGTTTTCCGCGAATTCATGTCAATTTAGGAGCTTATGTACAAACGAGTACAATTCTGAATTTTCATAATGGCGCACCCACGAGCCAGGGCAGCGACATGTATGCCGAAATCGATCAGGGCAAGTCAAGTTAGTCAGGAGGTTCGCACATATTCTACCATGGCGAGCAGGCAGATTTAGAGAGAAGGGGGGGGCAGGCGCACCCGGTTAGACGCAACACTACCGACCCCACCTTCCCCAACCTTGACAAACTCTTAGCACCACGTTTTCACATGACAAATGCCTGTACTCGTAATTATATTACTCGCTTTTAAGTCAGATATCTCTGTCTAGGAGAGATGGTACAAAAGTTTTTAGGTCACCAGAGAACAGTTCTAGGATGCGATATTGTTTAAAATGGGTCTGAGCACTAGTTTAAAGCAACAGTTCAAAATTGTCAGATGACAGGTTACAAATTTTATTATATATGTGCCATTTTTAATTATACGCAAAGAAGCAGCCGATCAACTTTGATTTGTATATACATAAATAAATTTCCATATGTATTGATAACGAGGCTTGGCGTGATGTGATACACACTATATAATTACTTTGGTATGCTGGCAAACCACTGTACGAGAGGATCCTATGGAGTTGTACCGCCCCCCCTCCGCCTACGCCCTAACAGAATTAGCAGCTACACTTCAAATAGGAGGGTTGCCAGGATGGTAATATACCTAA
>CAJDSM010025572.1:5137-26925 GCA_903981925.1 Ostrea lurida | reverse complement strand
GGGGTACTGAGACCTATTCTAACCCGGGTCCACACGGAGTTATAATACAGTTGAACCTCGTAATCTCAAACTTGATTGGACCANCCAAGAAAAAAGTTAGAGATATCTGTGGATTAGATACATCGGAGTAAAAATACTCAGAAAATAGGTGGCTGGGACCTCCAAATCACTTCAACATAACAATGGTATTCGAGATATCGGTGTTTGAGATACCGAAGTTCAACTGTATTTTGTATTGTACAATAAATGTAGGGTATGTGATAATATTATTTGTTTGTTTTTCGTCCTGTCGAGAATATTTCACTCATATTGAGACGTCACCATTGCCGGTGAAGGGCTGCAAATTTAGACCTATGCTTAGTACTCATGGCTTTTAGCAATGAGGGTTCTTTTGCGTGCCACACATGCTGCGACATGGGACCTCCGTTTTTAAGTAATATGCGAAAGACCCGTGATTCTCACTTTTAAATGCCAAGCTCTTTGCGAAGGAATAATCACTACCCATTTTAACGTCTTAGATTTGACATGGCCGGGTGCCGAGCACAGGGTTCGAACGTACGACCTCCCAATCACGAGGCGAGAGCTCTACCAACTGAGCCACCACGACCGGTGATTTTTATTCTGTGTATTCTTAAATTATTGTAAAATTGATTATCAAAGTTACATGTTTAAAGTAAACATTATACAATTATTGCTGATTTTGAGGTCAATACTATGATTTAGACACCTGAGAAGCACAATATTCACCGAGCCCTTTGGGCTTGGTGAATATTGTACTTCGAAGGTGTCTGAATCATCGTATTGACCGATAAAGCAGCAATAATTATTTTATTATATGATTAAATGATTTAAAAAAAACTTTAAAATTGTTCTTTACTTTAATTGTAAGGAGCAGAATTGATCGATTGAGGCAAGATGGCTGAGATCCAGAAAGTCAATAAATCCTAATATTCACCTGGAGGGTCATGTGGAGGTGAATATGAGAAATTATTGACTTCTACTTTGTTGGATCTTAGCCAATCAGAGAGCTAGGAAGTATTCAATCATATCATAAATTGTTTTATATTCTATAAATTTAGCTGAGCTGCTGAGAGTTGCACTTGGCTCTTGAATTTATGNGAAGTATTCAATCATATAATAAATTGTTTTATATTCTATAAAAGCTTAGCTGCTGAGAGTTGCACTTGGCTCTTGGATTTATAAAATGTGGGTAGGACAATTTGGGAAACTCTATAACATTTTGGCCCTTCAGTCTCACACAATCTCCAAAACACGGACGAGTATGGTTTGTTTGAAGGTTCAATATGTAAAGAAGGATACAAGCATGCATTTTTTTAAGACTACATCTAAGAATGTTTGAAGTTTTAGCAAATGAAGCTAAATGATCCACCAGTTGGTATTTTGTAAGTTGTATGCCCTCTTTATTATGCTTCACAGTTATATGTTGTCTAAGGTCCATGTTGAAAATTGTGTGAATGAAAAATATGCTGCCACATTAAAATAATTAATTTTTCACATGCCGCTACATAGCCAAGACTTCCCCCAACTGAATCAATCATCTTTAATTAATCTAGAACACAGACTAATAAATCAACAAGGTTTAATTAATGGTACATATTTGGTCATTATTTGAGTCCAGCATGTTGACCTACGAGTACATCTTTCTTTTTTTTCATTGATTTAGGGGATGATCCTGCTAATATATCTTCATCAAGTACTGAAGATGAAAATAGCGATGAGGAAAATAATTACCCAGGTATAGTATGTCATTTTAGAATCGATAATATTCAATTTCCTTTGTTCTAAAAGGCATCAGTGTTCATTAAATGCTCGTTTTTTTTACTTAACATTTCCAGAAAAAAAAAGCTTTGCAAAACTTAATAAACCCCCTTTAAAACAAGGACTACATAAGTTGTTATTAATTTATGTTTTTATATTGTCTGGGATGGTGGGTCTAATTAACATTGTGTAAAATAGTACATGATGAAGCTTTTGTATGTAATGCTTATTATGAACATCCTGTGATTTTTTTATTAAATGAAATATTGCATTTCATGGTAATAGACAATTTTGTCAGATTTTTATACATTGACATTTCCAAACTAACAGAAATGACCAACAGTCTATATCCCCTAAATGTCAAAGTCAAGCATATAAACTTTCAGTTAATAATGGTTTTGTAAAGACGTTCAAATTATGAGCTGGTACATGAATTTAAAAGATTCCAGTAGTATGCTAAATTGTATGCTTTACATGAATCAGAAAATTTGCAATAAGTCCCTAGTGGTAGAATACTAGACCTTTTGACTGATCATGCTTGATTGCATGAAATTTAAATTATTTTATATTAATACATGATGAGAGTTGACCTCCTAATATCTGCACTTGCAGACGTACTAGTACATGATTTTGCAAAATAAAAAAAAAAAAGGGAAAAAGGTTAATACATAATTTCCCCTTTTTCGTCATTCAAATTAATCATAGCAATATCAATTGTCAGTCTTTTCCTTTTTCATTTGTCATTGAATTTGTCTGAAAAGATTATGAAGTTCCAAACTGCAAGTGCTTCATAATAGGTTTTTTTTTTTCTTTGACAATTATGAACAATGCTAAAAGGCAGTTTTTATAAACTGGACACAATGTGTCCTTGCAAAACTACATTTTAGAGATTGATTTAAATGAAGATGAAAAAGATAGGATTTTTTTCCAAGTTTTAATTGCATGAGTGTTCAATGTTGCAAGATAATTGAGAGATACCAACATATCTTTTATATCAGCAAAAGAAAATTCTTTGTGAAATGAAAATTACATGAAGCCTAATCAGTTTCTCTGCTGTGAAATTTGTTTGATGTCTTGGCAATAAAAATTTGGGTTGTCTGTATCTGTTGAAAACAGAGATGCTCCAGGGAACATACAACTTCCTATATGAATAAATTTCATGAAGAAATTGCACAGATTTTAAGTTAAAACATTAAATTGGCAGATCGTGAATTTCTATCAGTTTGTCTTGAAACATAATTAAATCTGAAAGCTATAGTTGTCATGAAAACCATTTTTGCAGTAGCACATGATTTGCCAATTTCGGAGATTAATGATTTTTTTAGAGGCTCAAGTGAGCTTTTCTGATCACATTTTGTCTGTCTGTCCATCTGTAAACTTTGGATATTTTTTACTTATTCTCCATAGCTGCTGATCCAATTTCAATCAAATTTGCCATAAAGCATTCTTTGATGAAGGGGATTCAAGTTTGTGGAATGAAAAAAATATACCCACTTGAAAAGGGAGAAAATCAAGAAAATGCAAAAATAGGGTGGGATCATTTAAAAATCTTAAAAACTGCTGGGCCAGAAAAGCTGAAATATGCAAAAAGCTTCTTGACTGTTCAGATTTGAGTTTCTGAACATCATAGTCTCTAGGGGTAGGGTGGGTCCACAGTGCAAGGGAATCAAAGTTTTACATATAAAATATTTAGGGACAACTCAAAAACCACTTGGCCAAATGAGTGGATATTTACATGAACGCTCCCTGACAAAGAGTACATTAAAGTTTGTTTAGATCATGGTTACCAGTGGTTAGGAAAATCTTCCCCAGAATCACTGGGCCAATTTCAATCAAACTTGGTGCAAATCATCCTTGGGTGAAAGGGATTCAAGTTTTGGGTGTTTTTTTTCAAATGAAGGGCCATGATCCCTTTAAAGGGGAGAAAAATTATGAATCAAATACAATACATGAATATCTTGGTAGCTTTTGTCAAAATTTTATGATTATTATAATGATTTTATCATCAGCAAACAAAAATAGTGCCCATATATCGTAAACAGACCCTGTAACATGCTATAATGAAACCACTCGCAATGAATGGTACGAAATGATGATTGCACAGAACACTGAATGGTTTGCACGGATCATTGAACATTGAATGATTTTCAATCAAACTTGGTGCATTTTCATGGATTGTTGAATGGTTTTCATGGATTGGTGAATGGTTTTCATGGATCGTTGAATGGTTTGCAAGGAAAGCTGAATGATTTGCACAAAATACTTTGCATGAAAAACGGTCAACATTGCCTGCATGCTTTGATTCTTTTTCAGCATTACATGGTTCTTGCAAAGAGTGATTTGAATATTAAGTAATTTCAATACAAGAATAATATTCTTGGTATTTAAAGGTTGAGAAAGAAATGATAATGATCCATTTTAGAAATGATTATTCATGCCCGACATGGTACATTGCTTCCTCTTAATTATCAATAAATACATAAAAACAAACCATTTAATAAATGAAAACTTTCATGTTTACTAATTAATTCAATGATTTATGAAGGCAAGTAACAAAATTCATTGGAATAAATAAAGATATTTTTTTTTACCACAGCAATAAAAGAAAGATATGCAAAAATTTTATTGTCATGGAATGATATTTTTTTTACTTGTATAATTATTGATTCTATGCACTATTAAATCAATTCAAACTGAAAATCAAACAGTTGTATCTGTTTTATTCAATCTGAGTGTTGCTATAAGGGTACAATTTGTATATTCCAAAACGCATGCAAAAATTCAGCCTCTTCACAATGATGGAAATTGAATAAAGTTTATGCGCATGTATAACAACAGATAAAATGAAGGGGGAAAATCTTGTAAGTAAAGGCTGAATTATTGGGAGGTGATGGGGTGTTACACATGCAAATTTAAGACATTCTACTACCAGGTGATCAGTCATCAAGAACCTGTCATTACCTTGGATAAGAAGGAACAATACAAAAAGAGGAACAATTCCAAAATGATAAACAGATGAATACATAAATAGTAATGACTAACATACTATATTATCAAAAGCAAAGCAAACTACAGTGTACTTCAGGATCAAACCCCAATATGGGTCAGTAGTTGTGAAAATTAAAATTGTATAGTGTGAAGGCCTATGGTGTTATGCCCCTGTTATCAGAGATTCAGGAGCACATGCACAGTTATCTGTTTGTCTGCAAAAACTATGGCCTTGCCTTAACTTTTGAACTGTTAGTACTAGGGATTTCACATTGTGTATTCCTTATGACAAAGCCTTTTAGTTTTTGATCTTGTGACCTTCACATTGGGGTTTGACCTACTTTTGAAAAACTTCAAATTTTTGCTGCCATCAGTGTTTCACAAGCACCTCCTTTTTTATACGCCTGTCAAAGACAGGATGTGTTATGTTATGGCATCCATCTGTCTATCTGTCTGTCTGGGCCTTGTAGGCAGGATACAGACCAAACCATAAGCTCCAGGATCTTGGTACATTTGATCACCGTGAGAAGATACCTATTGTTTTTCAGAGTTGTTGTCAAAGGTCAAGGCCATAGTATCACTCAATAAGAAAATGTATAGGCAGGATACAGACTGAATCGTAAGCTGCAGGATCTTGCAGCTGGTACATTTGATCACCATGATGAGAGGAAGATTCCCATTGTTTTTCAAAGTCAGAGGTCAAAAGTCACGATCGTAGTATCGCTTAGTAGGAAAAATTGTTGGCAGGATACAGAGTAAGCTGTAAGCTCCAGGATCTTACAACTTGATCCATGTACATTTGATCACCATGATGAGAGCAAAATGCCTATATTGGTTTTTTAAGGTCAGAGATTAAAGGTCAAGGTTGTAGTACCAGTTAGTAGGAAAACATTGTGGGCATGATACAGACAACATACTTGTGTATGTAATTAAACTTTCAAGTATCGCTGTTACATTATGCTCTAAAATCTTAGATACTTCTAAACCAGAATTAATTTTTTTTTCCTTTTCTTTCTTTCCTTTTATTTTGGGAGGGGGGGGGGTGTTCATTCAGAAGTAATTGAAAAGACACTTCAATATTGTCACTGTAGGTTAATTCAGAAATCATGATAGTCATTTAAGATGATACAATTTTAATTCAACCTCATTGACGAAGTTGCCAAAATTTCACAGAAGTGGCTAACCACACTTTGTCGGTCTAACACTTACAGATACTACTTCTCTCCCCTTATTTGGCAAGGTCTTTTGTCTTCTGATAATTCTTGTCTTTGATTTAGAACCTCTAGTACTAATAGTTATGTAAACATTTTTTCATAGTTGTACACAGTAATTTAATTGGAAACTGAGAAGATTTTTTTCCTAGGTTTTTGTAAGAAATATGAAATCATTTGCATATTTCAGAAATTCAAGACTAATGTTTTTCAAAGGATAAGACTGTTTGTAAATTGAATAACAATTTTCAGTAATCATCTCCAGACACTTTTGAAATATGCATGATACAATTAGATCATTCAATCAACCAATGGCATTTTATTTTATTTGCACAGAGTGTGTCTGCAGATCAGCCACAGCAATTGAAAACATGAGATTGACATTTAATAGTTTTCGTAAAATGAACTTCAGTCTACTTTGGTGTATATGATGCATCTAATTCTTGTCATGAGAAGTTGTTGAAAATGATGACCATGCTAGCTTTAAGAGACAGGTGCACAGGTCCACAGATAAGACTTTGTACCAGAATATCTCTATTTATCTCGGGGTCAAGGTTGTCAGTGTTTAATAGGACAGTAGCTTTTACTCAAGTCAATATTAATATTTTAATTCCACAGAAAAGCTAAAAGCTATGCAGGGCATTAGTACGACATTTTTTTTATTGTCTTATTTGGTGAAAAAACAATTACAAACTGTCTGCCACCAATTTCAGTAAAAACACTTAGTAACAAAAATAAGATTGGCAGGGAGTATATTTTATATGTTTTAATTGTAAATAATGAGGGCATTAAATGAATCTGGTAAGATAGATTATGAGTCATATTGAATGCTTTACACACATTTACATTGTAGATGTACAACATCGGTTCAGAGAATCATTTAATTCACACATTTGCATGCTATTATTATTTAACATTGCAAGAAAAATGAAGCCTGTAGAAATATTTGTCTTGCTGAAACTAATAGCGTGAGGGTACGACACAGCGATAAGTCCATCAAATTAGAGGGGAAATTTGAAGTATTTATAGCATTGCCATAATGTGGCCGAAGTTGAAACAAAGAACTTTTTTTATGTGGACATAAATCTAATTATCATTTGCAGCAATTAGCCAAATGAATTGCATGAAAGCATCTGCAATGAGGCAGTCCCTTGGAAAATAATATTAATTATAAAATCTTTAATGTCTAGTCACTAAATATCAAGAGCTTAATTGTGGTATTTTAGTTGGCATGGTGTAACTGCTTAATTTGGTTGCTGTTTTAGAATGCAACCCATTTGTGAAATTGTATCAACCCAATTGTAATAATCTGTTTCTTCATGGCTGCCCATTTCCAGTAAATTAACCTCAAAATAGTATGAACTTTAAACAAATTAAGAAGCGGTTTGAAATGAGCACATTTTAGGGCACCTGAGTCACTCAGTTACTGCTGTTTGGGGTTGTTCTTTTGTTGTATGTCGGTCATAAACTTTTTTATATGTATATTTTCAGATTTTTGGAAGGGCTGAACTAATTTTGTGGGTCAAGGGAAACAATCAATTTTGAATTTCATGAACCCTTCCTCCCCAGGCCCTAAGGGGTGTGGCCAAAACTATGAACATTAATATAATCTTCAAAAGTCTTCTTTCTTTACTCCTGAACATGAAGCAGTCAGATTATTAGCATGATTATGATAAACAATGATCCCTTCATTAAAACTGAAATTGATGACCTTTGGGTTCAAGGTTCATGCCCCCATGAGTCCTGGGTCACTGTCTGACCATCACACAATGAGTCCAGTGTCATTAAGAAAAAGAAGTCATATGGTATGTGCCATTGTTATATATAACTGAAGTATCTTCTAAAGAAAAATAGAGGCCCATGGGCATTAATGGTCGCCTGTGTATGCATGTTTTTGGGGTCTTTAGAAATCATTGAGTAATCGGTGTGCTTTTTATATGCCTGTCAAAGACAGGATATATTATGGTATGATGTCGTCTGTCTGTCCAGGCCTTGTAGGCAGGATACAGATCAAACTGTAAGGTCCAGGATCTTACAACTTGGTACAATCAACATGATGAGAGAAAGATGTCTATTACTTTTGAAAGTCAAAGGTCAAGGTTGTAATATCGCTTAGTAGGAACACTTTGTAGGCAGGATATAGACCATATCATAATCTCCAGGATCTTACAACTGGGTATATTTGATTACCATGGTGAGAGGAAGATGCCAATTGTTTTTTAAGGTCAAAGATCAAGATTGTAGTGTCACTTAGTAGGAAAACGTTGAGGGCAGGGTACAGACTGAACTGTAAGCTCCAGGATATTACGACTTAGTACATTTGATCACCTTGATAGAAGGAAGATGCCTATTGATTTTCAAGGTCAAAGGTCAAGGTCATAGTATTAGTTATTAGGAGAATCTTGTAGGCATAATAGAAACCAAATTGTATTGGGGCTAGGACTGTCAAACTTGGTACCTATATGCATCTTATGCCAAGTGAAGGATGCATATTTTCTCAATAAGCATAATAGATAATTGGCATTTGCACAGATTTTTAGTTGGGTTTTTTTTTCATTAAGAGCAAATTAGCTCTGATGAGCATCATTGTCTATAGGCATTGCATGATTTGAGCACTATTTTGTTAATAAAGAAAACAAAAGGCATGTAGCAAGTCCTCTGAAGAGAGCATGTCATTAAAAAGTGCTCCAACTTCTTTAAATACATGTATATTTTTTCATAGAATTTGATCCAATTTTACGTCAGTTTAAATATGACTGCATGATGATGTCGATGATTCACTTGGTATTGTATTGTTCGTGTATTTAATTACCTTTAGAAGATGTTTTGTACTTCAGCATTCCAGATTAAGATAAAGCTTTAATCACATCAACCAACAACAAGCAATTTGAATTATATAAAATGTCTGATGGTGAGCAGGAATGCTTTTTCAAAGAAAATTAATTATAGTTTATCTTAAATTGTAGATAATACAGCTTTTGATTCAGTAATTTTATTTTTATCTAATATTCAATAATCTAACAATGAAAAATATCCAAGAAAAACTTTTATTTAATGTTTTTAAGTCTTGAAAAGTTTTGCTTGATTGCTTAAAGAGATTTGAGGCTTTGTGTTTTATTTGCCAGAATCTTCATTACAGTTCAAACAAAAATAATACAACTTATTCTCTTTGAAATTAAGATAATGCATGAAAATTTTGATTGATGTCGATTTTATTTTATATTTCTCTTGCTAGCCTTTTGAAGATGAAACGGACCTCAAAGCTTATCTGTGAGCCAGTTTCTTTGACGATGTAACTATGATGTATTCGAAAGTGTATGAAAAAGTACTAAAACTCCTTGCTGTAAGACCACAATGAAAATTATGACCAATAACTTTCTTTTGAATTTTTCCATCAAAACTTCAGAATTATGTTGACCTTCAGGTGACCAAGGATGAAATGGTTTCAACCTATGTCACTCGTAAAACTTGACACTTTCAAACCTTGTTTGATTGACCACTGCTGTCTGGTCGTCGCTTTGATGTAACATCTTTTCCTTGACAATGTGGAGTTTTTGTGTCTGGTTCCCATGTTCAAAATGATTCTCACAGCTAAAACTTTTAGCATTTGATAACATTATTTATGAGTATATTCTCACAGAAGTGATAGAACAAAAACATGCAATACAGATTTACAATGTTAGACAAGAAATAAATGTGACAGTATAACCATTTCTGGACCTAAGATTAAACAGTCTTCAATGAAAATGCAATTGTTGTATTGAAATAGTTAAATACAAAAATTAAAAATTCTTTTCAATCTCTACACTTAAGAGTTTGCATTGATTAATGGTCATGTGTTGATTGATTCAGCATGCATTGTTGTCTATAAACAACTTGTATGCATGGTAAAGCCAAAAGTGTTATGAATGATAACTCTTGGTGGAGCATGCTTGAGCGAAATCAAAATTAGGATCTGTGTTGATCAAATATATAACAGTCTTTAAATAAAGTTATTAAATTACATAAATCACAAAAAAAGAAAGTTATGAAAATGTTATCTGTAACTTTGATCCAGAAATTTCCTGTCCTTATATTGTTACCTGGCTGTTTTTTCATGACATGCCACACATTTTATATCAAATTTAAGTGAGGTGAGGCAGCAGACCATTCTAAGATTATATGAGTTTATACGTGATTCTGTGTGCACCAGTCCCGGGTGTATGCTGCTGTGTGGGGTCTCGCATTGTCCAGTTGCAGAACGTATATCAGATCATTTGTCACAATACACATATCTGAATGCAACAGTCCCTTCATCATAATTTCACAACATTTTATAGCAAATATATTTCCATGATTTAACAGAAACATGCAACAGTAAACCCATCTTACTAATTCCACCATACTAACACATTTCTGATAATGCCCAATCTTTGCCTGCCTATTTTAGTATGGTACATCTATAATCTGGAAATGTTTTCTTTTCTGTGAAAAGCATACTGTCAAAATTCATTAGAGGCACCCTCTACCTGGTGGGCGTAAAGTTAAAACAAAAAATTTAAAGCCGAAGTCTTGACCATTACATCCTACTCATGGTCCACTTGGACATTAAAGCTGACCCTCCTCGCACATCATCACACGATTTGCTGTGCTAAGGACCACTGTTGTCATTAACATCAAAAAATTTTCTTCTGGTCAGATCTTGGGCTACGCATTAATAAAATTAAGCCTGGATGCCATTAACACCAATGACTTATCTAATATTGAATTGTTATAAATTCTGACTTTTTATGCCCCCAAAATCTCTGATTCGAGTACATATAGTGTTTGGCCTGTCTATCTGTTTATTTGTCAAAAAAAGCATACTTTTTCTTTACTTTATTTGTGATTTTTTTCTGTACTTTTTCTGTACTTAATTTCGGTATGGGTGTTCATCCACAAAAATTTCAACATTGGCCTTAACTTTGGAATGGTAAGTGATTGGGCTTTCATATTTCACATGTATATTCCTTATGACAAGCCCTTTCCACTGGTCGCAAAGTTATTGACCTCTTGACCTTGAACTTTGACCTACTTTTCAAAAACTTTAACAATGACAATAACTTTTGAATGATAAGTGATAGGGCTTTCATATTTTACATGTGAATTCCTTGTGACAAGCCCCTTTCTCTTGTAGTTTTAACTGGGGTTGGGGATCAGTGTTTCACAAACACATCTTGTTTCCACTGCAGAAAAAATGTGTTGATACTAATTATTGTGTGCAGACATAGTTATGTAAATGAAATCTTAAATGGTCCCAAATGTTGGCATAAACTTGAATGGCCCTAATTTAAAAAAACATGCTATGGTCATGGGTTATAGCATACATGTACTATTATTGTTGTGTGTTAATTTTGTTTTACATCGCTCTGGCAAATTACTTGAGAGCATCTACCAACTACGTGACCATGCCAGCAGACACGCCATGTGGCTCGTCTGAGTCTTAGCTTTGAGTGATCTTTATTGTACCAATGCCTACCAAAATGCAGGACCTTGGTTTTCAAGTGCCATCCAAAAGACCTGCAACTTTCACCATTTGATGAAGAAGCAATCCCTTCCTTTTTCATGTCTTTGTTTGAGTAGGTAGGAAATGGGCTTTAAACNCATTTGATGAAGAAGCAATCCCTTCCTTTTTGATGTCTTTGTTTGAGTATGTAGGAACTGGGCTTAAGACCCCCAACTTCGATGTCATGAAGCAAATACTGCAACCACTGAACTAGCTGCCATAACTGGTCTACAGTGAGTGTGTTGTATTATTGTACAAGTCTGATAACTCTCAAAAACAAATCTCATTTTACACACAGTAGTTAATCATGCATATTTATTTTTAATAAAATCAAATGTAATCTAGGGGAGTGTTTTCGACAGCATATCCCAATTGCCTATTTGATCTACTCTGATAAGTCTAACAAGGATAATAAGCATTACTTGTGCAATCCCTATATCAATTTTATCTATTTATGGTAGGTAAGGAGTGAACACAAAATTCTTTGGAAAGGCTAAAATAGATAATTATATGTTGTCTTAATTTGAACCTATTATATTTCCTTTAGAATGCTTTCTCTATATGCTGTGTATATTGGATATTATTTTCAATGCATTTGGAGGAAACCACTGCAATTTCGAGGCGATGCAACCAATGGAAATACACGGATGACTTGCATATCAACAGTCCCGTTGTTTTATGTCTCTGATTACTGTTGCTCGATCAAAATTCTTAAATTCCTCAATGTTGTTGACCCTATACTCCTACTCCACCATGTCAGTTCTTGAATATATCTTCAAAATTAAATTTTAATTAATAATCAGTGTATCAGGTTGGTTTAATTAGTTTTCAGTATGGGAGCACATGTACTTTTCTGGCATTTTCAATCGTTGCTCTTGGTACATTCACAAACTTGCAATACGTTCAAGTTTATGAGACATAAAATTTTATGTTTTTTTCTCAGCATTGTCAGTGTATGTTCATATTGTAGTTACAGATAGGATACCTTCAGTTTAAATCCAATCATGGGCTTGGTTTTCCAATATTTCATGTTAAAATAATAATGGAATAAAATATGGTTCTAACATATCAAAAGCTAGGGCGGCTGAAATGAGCTTTTGATTAATTCTGAAATAGCTGTAATAATGTTAAAGAAAAGATGTAGAGGAGGAAAAATGATATCAAATTTTATTTCTGAAGTAAAAAGGATTGCAATTACAGGCTGATTGATCGAGAGATTTTGAAATTGAATTTGAAACCTAGGAGAAAATAAGCAAGTGAACACGTGCAGTATAACAATGTGTACCAAAAGGATAATTGGCAGAAAAAAATATGAGATATGCTCATTATCTTATTTGTTGACGAGGTATTATTCCCATATTATCACATTTGGTATACTGTCATTAAATTTAGGGCTAATTTGGTATGTTTTTCATGTTTTTTTTCTTCAATTTTCGCCATGGCTCTAATGGGAGTATTCACAGAGAAAAAGTGATAAAAAGGTGCTGCCATGGAAACTGCCTTTTGCTTATGTCAAAATGGTTATTACAATGGGTGACAGAAAAATTAAAATGCGGAGATGAGAGGCAGTCGTTTGCAGTTTTATCAATACTTATTGAAGAAGTATTAGCACTCCGATGGCAGGTGTTCATTTCATTGAATATGTAGCAATAAAATTGGACAAATTTCATAATAGACAGAGCAATACTAAATCATCTATTTTCCAAATTACCCGGTGATGCTGCAAATTTGGTCACTTTATAAATTTTCAGCTATTATGTTGTTGAAGATTACGATCGAGTCTTAATGGCAAATGTGAGAAACAGTTAGCAAACCCAGTGTGTAGAAATTAGACAAGGAGATTCATTCGTAGAACCTATTAACTAAGGGTTACACAAAGGTTTCTAAAAGAAAAATCAATAACACCTTTTTAATCAAAGTTTAATCATTTTACTGAAAGGGAAAAACAGAGTCTTGATCCCTAGGTTTACGTCCATCTTCAGCAGCAACTGTAGATTTTAAATAGAATCCATTTATTGAACAATCCGATCATACAAGAAACTATTTAGATGACGATACATAACACATCATATTGTGATATTCATGTTATTTCTAAAAGTATTATAGGACAAAATTTGGATCTCTAAATAATGGTTGTGTTAATTTTCTCCAAATGGAATGTTTGACACGTGATCATTTACGTAATTTGTCCAGTCCATAGATTAGATACCTGATTGTTAATCAAATTTTGTCTTAAATTTCAGTCTTTTAATAAACAACACCTTGGTCACACCTGCCCATTGCATTGATTAGATCATCTAATAATGAATCTTGCCACTAGGGACTGGAATGTGAAGTACACGCACACTGTGATTTTAGCTGTTATTTACTTTAAATGAATTTTTCCGTTCTTACAGTAAGGTAAAGATGAAATGAAAATTAAGTTAATTAAATGTTGTGCCTGGACAGGAGTCAACCAGCGGACACCAAGCAGATCAAGAGACAATCACATATGGCTGCTGGAGAAATTATGTGAAAATTAATTCATTCCCATTAGTTTACCAGGCATGAAATTTTTTTTCCAGGGATTAAATTAAATTTATTGTCTATGTTTTGTTTAGACTAATGTAGTAGAACTTTATAATTCACTTTGAATAATGAACTTGTGGATCAGTTTACTCACCCCACATATTTTTCAAAGTTTACCTGGGATTGCAAATTATGCTTGAGTGAGTAACAACTGATGAGTACTAATTAAACTTGAATTTTAAGCTGATATTCTTGTTATGGGTAAATATAGTGTATTCATTTCTTTATTAGTCAAGTCCTGAAGCAGTAAACTTTAATGTAGAAAGCACTGGTGCTTCACTGCCTCGCAATTCATCCTTTATGTAGATTTTTTTCAATTTTTGCAGAGATTGCTTGAAATGATTTTAAATTGCTATTTGATATTTATATTTGCGCGCAAATTGATAACTGATAACTGTTGCTGGTCATGTATGTAAATTTCATTCATTAAATTCTCATCTTTAATTCAATTGTTTGAGCATTGTATTTATAATGAAGCTGAAGAGCTTTACATATTGACTTGTTCTATAGAATATTTATTTGTATTCATTAGGTCAAAATCAATCTAAATACGATCTGTGGCAACTTTTGTCTAATGAAGTCGATTTGATTTTAATTTCTGTGCACCCAATGCTGAAGTACGGAAATAATTATAGTACATTATAAAATCGTATCATTAAACCATTGTTCGTTATAAAAGCCCCATTTGATCGGGCAAACTCTATAAAAGGCCGGATTCATCAGGCATCGATTTTATATTTTTAAGTCCCGCAGATCTATAATTTTGAAGGAGATTTAAAGTTTGCTCTGATTGATAAGCACAGGCAGTGAATAAAGAAATTATTGATTTTCATGTCAAAAGCCAATTTTGAAGGCTAAAGGGGTTTTACAATGAGACGGACAAAGTTTAACTGATAATGGTTTTGTAACAAGAGAGCAGAATAGAATCATCATTAAAATGTTGATAGTTAGGTTCAAACACAGTATTATTTCATATGATGAAGTTGTTATTATCATTAGGAGGAAAAGGAAATCTGTTGACAGACAACTGTTTTTTAATTTGTTTATTTTAAGTTGTGGATCACAGACAGAATGGTCGGAACACTCCCGTTACAGATCAATAGTAGAATTAAAAGTGCAAGTTACTGGTGCAGGTGTTTTGTAAAAAGAAATATACTTCTGTATTTGGTATCATTACAGTGCCTTCATTAGAGTAACCTTGTTAAACTCCACTCTTCGTCACTGTCTGTCTGTTTAAGTTGTCATTCAGTATTTGGTTAAAGGGTTACACTCACTGCTATGACCTTGAGTGCTATACATGTATTCGCAGCTATATATGCACAAGTCAAAATGCGAGTTTTCACCTACGGTTTGTGACCTCTATATGAGTGAAATTTTTCGGAAGGGACTAAATCAGCTGTATGAACAACAAGATACAGAAGGGTTTACAATCTTGATATACATGACTGATTAAAATTTAGAAATGAAAGTATTAGACCAGCAGTAGAGATCCATAAATTACATATGGGAATTNGAAATGAAAGTATTAGACCAGCAGTAGAGATTCATAAATTACATATGGGAATTTTTTAAAGATCCTTTTCATTTGTCTAATGGTCCAAGCTGATGTGTCTTGTCTGTGCTTGAGCTAGACAACTCAGGTTTGCACTGTTGCCCACATTCCCAGAAAAATTTAAGGGAAGCATATAATATTCGCCGTCATGTCTGACCTTCCATCCATCCAAGCTCATATCTCCTAAACTTTCAAGGTCATTTTGGAAAGGTTAAGGTCACTCAGAACATTAAAATGTTCCTTATTTCAACAGTCTTTGATGTAAAAGTTCCCATCTCCTATACCTTTCATTAGAAATTGATCATAATTGCATGATTGCAAATATTGCCTTGGACGGACTTTTCAATAAGAAAATGTACCTAGCATAAGTTTTTGAAAAGTATTGATCATATATCACAAAAACAAGTAACAGGCAAAATGGCTTTTAGATTAAGGTCACTCAAGGTCATTTTGGAAAGGTCAAGGTTACTCAGAATATATACCTTTTATAAGAAAAATTCTCAAAGTCTTGACCACAGCATTGTTTGTTTCCATGTACTCAATGTGCAAGGACTGTTCAGGTGAAATATTATGGAGTAGTGCATTTAAGTTTGTGCATGCTCTTTTTGGACCTTATGATTTGTTGAATTTTTGGCTGAATTTTCTTGAATAGTTTTGCAAGTACACCATAGAAACAAAGCATCATTGATTTCACAAATTAATTACCAAAACTGATTACATTTTGGATGCCTGCATTAAACAAGATAGAACATGACCACTACCATACAGGTGAGAAATCAGCCCTGCCAAAGAGCATATCTCATGATATCCAATATTCAATGTCATCAAAGGTTTATATGGAGGATTTAGTTAGAACTGATCTAGTTGTAACCATATTTGTTAAAGAAAGAATTAAGCCGGGACCTGCACATTATCTTGTGATAAACATGCAGTTTTCTGTTATATTGGATCTCGTTGCAAATGAAGTCACTGCCTGTAGAATACCATTCCTGATTTCAATCTCCTACTTTATACAAGGGGGATGAGTGGAGGGAGGAGAATTTCTATTTATTTCAGAGGTCAAAGGTCTTCAAGTCTAGAGTACTATTTCCATATTTCATTTAGTGTGAGGTGGCCAATCAAATGAAGCATTATCCTATTGATATCTGGTTCTTGATATTGTAGGTCAAGGTCACAATCTGTGATTGAGATTATTGTGCATGCAACATGTTAAGAGATTCATTGTAGTTATCAGTGTGAATTGCTCGTAGAACAAATGCAAGTTCAAAAGAGACTGAGGAAGATTAGATGACTATTTGAGTTTGAAGACAGGGTTATGCAAAACTGTCACAAAGCAAATGCACAACTTAACCATTTCCATCATGATTATCATTATATTTTCAGGAATCCACTAGCTAAAGGGATATGAAAAGGGTACTTGAAAGTGGCCATTGAATTCAGGGTTTATTAGGCATATACATAATTTCGCATATACAGTCAAACCTTGTTATCTTGAACTCAATGGGACTGAGAAAAAACTTCAAGATAACCGTGGATTCGAGATATCAAGGGTAAATATGTGGCTAGCACTTCCGAATCATTTCAACGTAACCATGGTATTCGAGATATCAGTGTTCGAGATACCAAAGTTCAGTACTGTAGTTATTAATCATTGAATGATGCCATGTTGTGAGAGAATGCATTGCTAATTTGCACTCTTTATTAGTATATTGTCGAAAGATATGCAAATCAGGACAAACTGAAAGTGAAATCACCTGACTTAAGAATTATCTCTTCACTTTGAAATCACACCAACAGATTTTCAGGAAACTTCAAGGATTATCACAGCATACAACACAGCTTTAAATACTGATGTGTGAAAGGTTCAGAAGAATTTCCACTGTGATGATGTCGATGAAGCTTAAAAGAGCCATTGAGAGTAATCCAATACTCCAAAAAGACTCACTCTACCTGCTTCAGACATAGGGCATCCAACGTGAAAGATGCAATAAGCATGTTTCTAGTGTCACTCTTTGGATTTTGAAACTTCTTCTTTTCAAGGGCTTTTTAAAATTTCTACCACCCTACTCCCCCATGAAGTCAATGACCAACAAATTAATAGAGGGACACAAGAACATTTCTCTCACATTCCAAAAATGACATTGTCCTCCAAACTCAAGATGCAACTGATGGCTAAAGAAGAACCCTCTCTACAGACCAAAAAGCACTTAGGAACCACCTCCAGGCAAATGCAGAGTTTTGGAGTCTAATATTGATGCAGTTGAGGAAGAAATTAACAAAATCCTTTCAGAGACAGATTTGACCCGAGATAATCTCAACTAAGAAGAAAGCTCAGCATTTAAGAAACATTAAGAAACCAGGATGAGATTGTCATAAAAAAAAGCAGACAAAGGTTCTACTGTTTTTGTTATGGACAAACACAAGTACTTAACAGAGGCTTATAAACTGTTCTCAGATGAATGCTCTTACAAAAAGTTACAGTCTCTCCCCACCAAGATCGAGATCACCAGAGTCTCTTGTCCAAGATCAATTAAACCCTCAAGAAAATGGGACTGAGAAAAAACTTGGAGATATCCAAGAATTAGAGATATCGAGGGTAAAATACTTTAAACATTAGTGGTTCGGACTTCTGAATCACTTCGACATTGCCATGTTATTCGAGATATCAGTGTTTGAGATATTGAGTTCAACAGTATATGGAGGATATTGAAAATATTATGTCAACCCAGAAAGAAAATTTTAGCTTCATATTCGTGAATATGAAGATATCAACAAGGTATACTGGAAATGGTTGGAAGAAGCCACATCTTGTAGGATAAATGTTACAGGGCAATTTTTACAAGAAAAAACATTAAAAAAAAAATTATGATTTAGTCTTATAAGAAACAGAGACTTGCATCCCTATAATCACTTTCAACCTAAGTCTAGCAATCTAGATGTATACAAAGATGGCCGACTAGGTGTTATTTCACAGACTTTAGTAGCCATTTTTGATGTTTTAGATTATTTAACCATTATTCTCAGTCAAAATGATACTTCAGGTGCAATATTTTCTGAGCCATCAAATGCCAATAATTGTATTTTGTATGATTTAAAAAAGTCTTTATTCAGTCTTGTGACAAAATTCAATATTCAGTAGATTTCTGGAGATACTGTTCATACATCTATCTAGATCTGCTTGCTTAATTTCAGCCCTTTGGATAAAAGCCAACCTAGCTACCATTCATATTTCTGAAAGTCATGTAAAACAGATCACTTATTTTTTCTGCTTTATGTTGTTTGATATGGTTAGGGAATGTAACTTGAGTAACAAACTGCACTTTATTTTTAGAATGAGACATGCAATATCTAAATGAAATTCAAGAATAATGTAATAAATTCTTAGCACAAGTTCCAAATATATTAGAATTCAGTAATGTTTCCTAATTTAAAAATTAACAGATCCTTAAGTCAAAATTCATTTAAGAAATAGATTTCACTTTGAGAAAATACATGAGGGTATGAACTGTGCCCTTTAATCAGCTTACAAAGTGAAACTTAATTGACTTCATGAAAAGAAGTTTGTTTTACTTTCAACTGTGTCAGAATTCCCAGCTGTTGAAATAAACATGATATATTTATCTGTATTTATAACAACTGCATGGCATTCATGAGAAAATGGCCATCATTACAATTTGTAGAGATATCAAAGGCAAAAACCAATGGAAATATTGTGCATGCCTGTTGTGGATAACATGATGACCATGTATGGGGTACCAATCCTGCAGTGACTGCAGTCTCACAGAGGTATATTACATGGCTGGGAAGTTCGGATTGATTTTGGGTCATAAGAAATGGTTACACTTTATATATCAAATGAAAAATCCAAGACTTTCCTTCTGAAAAGCTACAAGATATCGAAAATTAAAGAAAACGTACTGCCAAATATTTTGCTTCACCATGTCACATAAATCAGAGAAAATATATGATGTCATAGCAATGTAAACAGATTCCCCACCCCACCCTACTCACAGTACGCCCCAAACTGACCCCCCCCCCCAAAAAAAAAACAAAACTGTACTGTATATGTTATGTCAGCTTCATTCTGGTGATTTTACAAGGAAAACATTTCATCTTATCTTCATTTGTAGTCTAACTGTGTCCTGTCTTGCCCATATTTGAATCTATTTAAGTACCGACTGCTTTCAGTGGATGTAAACAAATGTACTTTACATTGTCTTTTTTTCGGATAATTTTTGTGTATGTATCGGTGTCTCTCCTCTCCAGACATTTAGGTGAAAGTATTTCCTTCTGTCCGTCTTTTTTGATAAACTTCATCGAATCCAAATTAAATTCTTGATAGAATATATGTTCCAGATGTTGGTATTATCTAGCATTGCTAGTTGGAACCCTCATACTTGGATTATCTTTGAATAATTTTAAATCAGTCAGAGGAACCTATTGAAAATTCTTTGTTTCATCGTGAAAGAAGTTAAATATAAAAGATATAAAATCATGTTTTGTTAGCTGATTGCATAGTCTTCGGATGAAGAATTTCCTGTCTGTAGAAATTAAATCAGGCTCTACGAGTTTTGTCTGTAACAAGAGGTGTGGGAATAGGCGCGCAATGAAAAATATAACAATTTTATTGCAGTTTTGAGATAAATTGATAGATTGACTTCAACAGATTCTGTAATGTTCAAATTTGTCAAGTTTGGGGAAATGATTGAAATAATATTTGAATTTGTATTGGGCCATATCAGTTTTCTATTTGTCAAACTTGACATATGGAATCCACATTTAAAAGCTATTTGCATTATTCCCTTCAGACAAGAGGAGGATGCAGGCAACTACTGGTTTGTAAGAATGTCAACGAGGTGATGTTGTAATCACACAATCATTCACCTTGTGTAAGAGGTGTCACTGTGAATAAGCTGGGGCTAATCTAGGGCAAGAAAATTCCGTTTTATGTCATTTGGGCATTAATTAAAAATTTTCATTATTGGAAAAAATCCCAGGTATCTAAGATTATTATGTTATTTAATTGGGTAAGAAGCTTGCCTTTTATCAATATTAATTTGATGATTTAAGGCTTTTTCTTCAGGCATTTTTTTTATATGTGATTTAAGAAGATTTGTCAAAGTCGCAGGATGTTCAGGGAGTTATGTCCATGTCCAATAATCAATGTATTGTCCCCACAAAGCAACACAAAGGGCTGCATTGAAAAAACGTGAGATAATGCGCCTTCATTCAATGCAAAATATGTATATGTAATGATCAACACTTAATCTGTGGACTAGCTGTGATAATGGGCAACACCCACCCCTAAAATTATAGCCTTATAGAAATCATACAGACGAGATCATTTCTGCAAATGTCATTCTTTTGTAAATATTACATGTAAAGGTTGCTTCAGAACAAAACTTTAATAAAAGTATGTATACACATAGCATGTTATTAGACAGATCTTTGTACGAAGAACTGGTACAGAAAGTAAAATAATGGTGGAATTTTTTTCCTAAATAGAATTTTTCAATTATAGGGAGCTCGTATCCTTATAATGAATGTAATTTTGCATGTTTGGTCATCTTGATGAGTAGCAGTTAGTTGAGTTTTCTGCTTGAAATATTTTTCATTTAATTTCATTACAGTTTACTCAACTTGTAAAATGAGTGACCGCAAACTGACCTATCAGGGCTATTTTAGGTTCTTAGTCAGAAATCAGATCGTCTCATTATAATCTAATCAACTTTTGGAGAAAATTCGTTTAAAATTCGCTAGAAGTGAATTTACCATGTGGATGTTGTAAGGGAATATGATGTACAGTGCATTGTTTTGGACAAACTTGTGTTCAATATCATTAGATTNATGATGTACAGTGCATTGTTTTGGACAAACTAGTGTTCAATATCATTAGATTAAAAAAAAAAATGGGTGATTCCAAGTTAGAGTAATTTCATTTTTGTTAATTTTGATGTAGATTATATTTCAACACCTGACTGGACAAATTGAATTTTGTTCGTTAATTTTAACAACTTTCTGCATGGTTTTGATGAAATGATGGGGCATAAGCATATTTGATTAAACTGTATAATTGCATTTGTATCTGTCACAGTTGAAGGATTAAATCTGTAAAGGCTGCCAACACAGACAACATATATTCAATTATTTTCAAAACTATTGTTGT